>SRHC01003411.1:138566-248116 GCA_004794325.1 Pomacea maculata | reverse complement strand
CCCGGTCAGAGACAGGAGGCCTTTGCCCAGGTCTGGTCCAAAGCTCTCAAGAATCGTCGGCTTCGCTAGCTGTCTTCTCTCATTCTCCCCCTCACCTCTTCATCCTCCACCCCTCCCAACCACATCCGCGCACCTGCATCCTGTCGCTAGTCGACCCCCTCACACCTTCCCTCTGTCACATGGCTGTCACCCGGCCAGCGACCACCTACCCCCCACATTGCCAGCCTCCACCCTCCCTGTGTGCGTGCTATGTTCCATCCCCCCTAACTGCGATGTCCCACACTACCATACAGTATAGTAATCGAGCACTGCGCAGAATTTCACAACTTGTGTCTTTTAACAGTCACACAAAAGTGGCATAGTAACGAGAGTAGGGGTGGCATAGTAAATTTTTTTTTACATTGAATTTATAGTCGGGACCGAGCAAAAGTGGCATAATACCGAGAGTGGCATAGTAGCGGGGTGGCATAGTAAAGAGATTTGACTGTATGATGAAGAGCAGCACTGGCAAGAGTAAAGACTTAAGCGACAGCTAAGCTCAAAGAGATAAAGAGGTTCCAGTCCTTAGGAGCCACGATTTTATAATGTACAATGTCTTTTACAAAGATAGCATCTGCTCGGCTAAAATATACATCAGAATTGCAACATTGTCAGCAGCAATGCCCAGGCTGAACAAGACTTAGTAAGACAGCTCATTATTAAAAAAAAAAAAAAACCCTGCTCTTTCTTAAAAGAAACGAAGACTAACGAACAAATGGAGTACGGCTGCCATCAGGAATCTCTTCTGTTAAAAACGGAGCGGTGCAAACTGATCTGGTGACCCGGAATGACACTATCCCTAGGGCCATCCCTCAGTACCATAAAGGTGGTCGCCAGTCTTACTCAACATTTGGCTGGCAGACTTAAAAGAGTATGTACTGCTATGGCATGTGGCACTTGCTTTCAGACGCTTAATTAAGACAGCCTGCATGGTAAAACTCGCCAGCCGTATCTTTTATTCAGATAGACAAGCATATCAGTATCGGTGTGACAGACGTTGCTGGTCTTCAGCTAGTACCAGTCCCAGAGTGGTGACGATTTATCTTTATGCTTGTTTGGAATTCACTATTTTCTTCAATTTAATATTACCTATCCCGCTAAACCAACAAAGAAAACGTTTTGATAGATAAACAGACGAAAATAGATGTTAACAATCTATAAAACAATAAGCGAAAGATAATAAAGTTAAAAGAACACTTTTTAAGTTAGTTGATACATAAAATATCATGTTTGTTGTTGGTGGTGTCAGTTACTCCTGTAATAAAGGGTACTTGTAAAAATATGGGAAATATTTGGGAAATATAAAATAACAGAAAACTACTTCCAGATTTCCTAAAATAATATAGTAATATGTTATCAAATAACTTAAATAATACCTTTCAATTCCTAAGCTAAATACTCATAGTCTTGCGCTTCAAACAGATAAGAGGGTCCATCATGCTGGAAAAAAGCAAAATTTTAAATATTTACCACAACATTTTCTTCTCATTTTATTTTAATTACTCCAAACGATATAATTTTTTCAAAACAAACCCACTTCTACTAGCTTATAACAATTAGCAGCTTAATGCATTCTATATTATAAGAAATACTAACCAAAGTGCATACGTTTGCAGTTATCGTTTATGTTTTCTTCAAGAGGATTCTTTGGTAAAATGCAAATTTTGCATTCCAGCTTTGCATCGATATCTTTGCTTCGATTGGCCTTAAAGGCACACTTGTAGTCGAACACGTCTCTATTTGATTCCTCACACCAGCAACCATCCGGGACAGGCTCTTGAGCAGGTCTGCAATTTGACAGATTAAAGCTTTCGGTGGAATTTATCATTACTGTATTCTTGAAAAGTGGTGTTTTTTCAAGAGTCACATAATCTTGCACAGACTCACAATCCGCAGCCTCGACAGCTGTCCGGTTGATCTTGCAGGCGACAATATTTTGTCCATCTTTGAATATTGGACACGTGAACTCTACTCCAAGAAGGTGCACTGCAACAATACAGTAATGAAAAGTGTCACAATGATAACTTATAATGGTCTACACAGTGTCTACACTCTATATATATGCTTGCTTGGCTTAAAGGAAAGACAGCATAGTAGTGTAATTTGTCAAAACTTACAACCTAAAGATTTTGACACATTCTGATTAAAGAATAAGACTTTAGTACTTTACTTCATTTAGGCTGAACGTACAAAGTATTAAGTATTGATAAGCAATTTGAAGCTAATCGTATTTGCTATGTGATAGGTATCAATCACCAGTGGCCATTTTGATGATACTTATTGCTGCTCCCTCAGCATAAAAGAAACGGATAATAAACTTCCACTTCAGAATAATTCATAAAATTCCGAAAAAGGAAGAAATATGTGCAATATATGTAGTTAATAAACAGACAACAGTAAAATGACAGTTAAATTCAAAGCCTTTCATGTCTTTCGCACGGATTTTTCTGTTTAGATCGATCTCTTGTGCGTTGTCTACGTTGCTAAGTTCAGAGGAGTAGAGGTCAGGTCATCATAAGAAGTTATCAACGAGGACGAGAGACTCGATCCGTTTGATGTTAGAATTTTTCGCTTTCATATATAGATATGTAAGCAAATTATATATATATCCTCTGTAGCAGACCTGGGCAAAGCATTCAAAACTGTGTGTATTTTTTCTTTTTGAAGTTAAAAGTGAGAAGGAACATGGTAAGTTCTACCAAGTAGATATGAACACAGACGTGTTCTTGCCCAGATGACATGACAGGTGCACCCTGCATGCTGTCAGTAAATTTCAAAATGTTTCTTCATGTAATATTTCCTGTTAAGGATGTCAAAGCAAGGACTTGTCTCACAGTTAGCAGCTGGACACGATAGTATTCAGCAATAATGGTTCCAGCCTCTTATTGATAATCGAGAAGACATCCGTGAACCGTATACTTTTGAGTACAAATTCGGAAACTCACTCATTCGGACACACCACTTGAGGCTGACAACAACAGGTCTGAGGAAATACTGAAACATGACTCCCAGGTCGAGTTTGATATCCCTACAAAGAAACTGAAAATAATAAGAAGGAATTTGCGGGTTCTATCCAGTGAGACAGAGCCTTGGCATGTGCCGTCATCGACAAAGGTCATACGCTCGGACTCTGTACCATCCTATTCGGGCCTTAGCTTTATCCCTCCCGAGATTGCCCATAAGGCATGCTGACAGCGGACATGTGGGTATTGTCTTGGGCGGTGCTTTCACGGTGAGAAGTTTGAACCTCGATGTCATGTCAAGCACCTGTTTTCTCGAGTGGTGGTCTCCTTTAGCCTATGCGTTACAGCAGTACCCATAAGGCAGTGGTGCCATCCAGGAACTGAGCCGATTTCAAGGTCGGGTGGTGAGGGGGTATTGATAGACCTGAAGAGTTAGTTCCCTTCTGAATTTCATCAAGCACCACAATGACAGAATAAGTAACAATGTCGACCAAGTGAAGGTGAACACGACAAAGAAAATGGTTATGTTTTCAAGAGCTTTTTTTCAATAAGCAAAGTTGAATTTATAGATGCTTGAATTTATGGTTCCTGGGATGAAAGCAGAGTGACTTATGATTTTGATCTGATTTTGGTGGATTTTAAGCAAGTCTTAATAGAGATCGAGGTTTAATTATATTCCACATTGAAATAATACAAAAGACAAACTACGACTATTTTTTACAATAAAAATTGTAATTCTTGGTTATTTGACTCTAGTATTAACATTTTAGTCAATAGTTTAAATGTCAACCGAGTAAGCATCCATCTCCTGATTATTCTTTTACTAGGTTATTTCGCAATGTTCAGCCCTTTAAGACAGTATACCAGTAATCATTACTTTTTTTTACTAGTTCTATTTTTGTCCCAAAAAGATGGTGTTATAATTACATAGTTCTGACATCAATTACTTTCATTAAAAGAAAAAAGAAAAATAAATAAGATCAGGTCAGTTATGATAAGGTTTTGAAAAGAAATTCATAAAACCATTAACACTTTGTAAATATTTGATCTACATTTGATTATTGACCTATTCTGCTATAGTTCAATGAGTATAGCTCTCTCATTGACATCTTGAACTATGAATGACCTGGCATTCAAATTAACTTGACAGAGACAGCCACAGGAATTTTGTGTCTTGTGTTTGTATGTGTGGAGAGACTGGCTTTGGCTGTAAAACAAGTTCACACCATTATTATTATTATATTATTCCTTTACCACAACCAATCCTAAGATCTCTTCTCAATATGCACCTAAAGAGTACTTTCAATTAATTTAAGCAGCTAGTTTCTTTTGATATTTACTTAAAGTATGCAGACGCATTTCCTTTTCGGCATAAGCATTGCCCCCATATGTGAGCATTTCACATTTGTGTAGCTGTATTGTGTAGCTGATGTGTACCTGCATGGTAAAGTGCTTTAAGCCTGGTTTCCAGGATAAGAACAATAAAAATATTTGTTGGAACTAAATTTATGATAATTATAAAAGAGAAAGAGAGAGTTTGTGTAAATAAAAGTTACAGGTTTGAATCTGTTTATTTTAACTTCATTTTTTTAACTCTAACCTTTATCGTAATTTTTAAAAAAAACATGTTAAATGTGCTTGATATACATGAGATGTAATTGTATGAAAAAATTACTTCCCTGATAAAATAGTGGACTCTCCAAGCTGTAAATCATAAACATCGTGGAACAGAACGATTTACAGGATTTGAGTTTTACAGCTGTGATGTGTTACTTGATATTTTATGTAGGCATTCATGTAAAAGAAAGAGATAAGATTTGTTTGATGTACATCTCATATGTACTCTTAAAGTGATGAACATTATGATTATAACAGCAAATAGCAGGTGAAAGAAAAATGTTTTAAAATCCACTGTCTAAAATACTGTAGTATTCGTTATTAAATGTTATATAATTTGCATTGAAGTCATAATTTGGCTGTTTGGCCAACCTTTAAATGCTTTTAAATGTTAAACTGTTCTTAAAAAAAAGAAAAGATACAGCTTTAGGAGGGCTCATAATGCCATGGGACTCTTTAATAAGCTGGATTACACCTCCCCCTCCTGAGTTTTATGGTGTATAACGTACAATGAAACTTTATTGTCTCATGTTCCTATATTTTGGAAAGGCATTTACAAGAAAAACGCCCAGAATGCACAAATAAAGGTGTTATCATACTTCATTTACTCACAAAGATTTAAATAAATCATTGCCAACACTCACCTCTTTAAAATCCCATACACCCAGTCTGTCTCTCTCTCTCTCACACAGAAAGAGTATCGTCTGGTCTTGTTCAGCCGAATTATGGACAAAGGAATAAAGCTTACCATGCTGACAACTTGGGCACCCAAAGTCTCTGACCTGATGGGAAAAACTGAAAACTGCTCACTGATGCATCGAAAGGGTGGGGGAGGGGGTGCTTTAAGATGAGCCAGACACTAAGGTTATATCAGGCCAAGATAGCCATTCCTTTGATGATGCATGTAAGAATCAACTTGAATTGTGTAGGTTTTATATACTTATACCAACCTAGGAATCCAAAGGTTAGCACTCACACAATGAAGATGATGTAAAATGAATTTTTGTTGTTTTAGCCATGCTTCACAATATTAGGTGCTCTCTTAAGGTATCTTCACTTTTATTATTTATAAGCAGTAATTTAATTAAATAGAAAGGGTTTTAGTTCTCACTGGCTCTTATTCAAAAGAATAATGTAAAAGATTTTACATATGTATTAGATGTGACTAGTGAAGATCTTAAAACCATGTCATTTGGATTAGCAACTTTAGTTTTTGAACAGCTAGACCCTTGGCTGACATTTGATGCTAGCTTGTTAGTAGCACCTATATTCTATTATTTAGATACACCAGCACATAGCTGCATCTAGCATATGACAGTTCTGATGGAGTTCTCTCATTTTCTTCTTGTGTCATTGGTTTCCTCCAGAAAGAGTAGGTGGTGGGACTAAACTAATCAGTTCTTCCTACATATTTTTGTACACATAAATACACAGTTAGTATACCTGGATACATCAGTACTTCTGAAAAAGGTTGTTTTTTTTTTTGAGTAATATTATATGCTTGTAATAATATACAGTACACTTTCATTGATTACTTCTGAAATTTTCCTTCATTGGGAACGTCCATAGGCAATAAACTACAACAAAAATGCATTCACTGTCAACTAATCACTCAGCACCTATTGTCAGAAACACCATGATTCGTGCCATAGGCTACCAACAACAACAAATAAAATAAGGTGCCTTTCACAGTCTTATATCATATATTGATATATGTCAGGACAGCTTTTGTCGCATGCTGAGTATGCCTTTTAGACAGCTATCTCTGTATACCCGATATGGTGTGAACCGGGTGGGTGTGACAAAGGAGTAGCAATATGGGAAAGGGTGCTAGGTGTAATGTTTATGGAAGAGGTGCGTTTTCAGTGGCGGATAAGGAAAGGGGGAGAGTTTCACTGTTTCGCTGCACAACTAAAGATCCTGTGTCCATATGTTGTTATTATGGTGACAGGAAGAGTAAGAAGACGATCATCAGACGAGGAGCGGAGCTGTCTAGATGAGATGTAAGGGAAAAGAAGTTCAGAAAAATATTCAGGGTAGGTGACGGCAAAGAAATAACACAGCATAAAGATTATAGTCACTTGTCAAACAAACTTAAGTTTCCTTGATAAGGGAGTACGGATCCCACAGATGCTTTACATCCTCTGCGCTGCCATGATGGCTTTTTTCTTCTCCCATTGAACATGCATAGTGTGGCTGTTGTCTAGTACTGGTAATTATGTAACCGCCATTGTTGAGTGCTGCCGATGAGGCGAGAAAACTAAAGAAATATGATTCTTTCTTTACAGTAACTAACGTTTTATTTGGTATGTCAATTAAAGTAGTTACGCATAATAGCTGATTGAGGAGGATGCTATTTACTCTGTGTTTGAGTTAAGGAAGATAAGTATAATGATTCTGTCCGAACTGATATTGAAAAAATATCTGAGTAACCATAACACACGGTGCTGTAGAACAATTAATGGTTGATAGAACCAACCTGTAGGTAGAAAGAGGATAACCAGAAGCAGATCACACTGAATCATTGTAGCTTCAAAATATTCTGCATGGACCACCCGCTGAACACATATTCCACTCAACGTTTAGTGTATATATATATCCATGCCCTAGTAAACTCGAGCACTATATGTTCAAACAGAACTATTGCCAGCAATATAGCGCGTCTGTTAGAGTTAACATAATACTTTACATGCAAAACATTTTCATATTAAAATATTTTTCAACAATACATCAATTTTGGGATTTTGTGAAGATAACTACAAATTTTGAAGAAGGGAATGTAGATAATGAAAACAACTGTAGCGTGACTTAATTTCCTGTCAGTCATATATGTGCATATAATGATGGCAGACTCACAACAGATTTTTATTGCGATTATTGTTTAATACATCTGTTGCATAACGAATTTATGTTTTACTTCATAATTCTTAGTGAACAAATCAATGAATATTGTTCTGTAATAAAGAGGGAAAATAGATTTTTTTGTGCTGACCTGTTTTTTTACTGCGGGTGTTGCGAGAATTTTTTTCCTAACCGGAATGGTATTCCCAACGAAGAATGCAGACGCTGGGTCCTAGTGTTGCTGAATGATTTAGCAGACATTTTCGTGGTATTTTTTTTTAAAAAAAAAACAAAAATAAAGCATGAATTGTATGTGTTTAGCTTTTTCATGTTATTTTTATTTAAATTTAACTTGTAGTTACTCTTTAGCAGACGATCAAACACCCACTCGCGCAGTGATATCAACAGAAAATAGTGCACTATCCACATCTCTTTAAAAGCTGTAATAATTTGAACCTAAAAAGTTCCTGTGTTTTTCAACTGTTAAATTTAATTTTGTAGTATACACAGACCATTAGCTCTCGCTGAGAGTTCAGTTCTGTTTTACGAACTTCGTGACCTTGTTCGAGCTTGTGTTGCATCCGTCTCTTTCTCCCGGACTGAGATGTGAACTACATTACTTGTGGCCGTAATGAAAGTACGTAATTAGAAGTAGTCTCGAAACTTGAACTTTAGTTCTCATTATTCAGGCGAGACGCTGGTCCAGGCTAGTTCGACTGCTGGCTGTCCAAACTTGGTTGTCAAGTAGTGTCAGAGCTGTACGGTCTTCTGCACCGGTAAAGAGTTTTTCATTGCGGTGGGACCTCGATTTCGATAACAGTTCCTCCACCTCTCCCCACCCACTCCCCGAGTGGGCCCAGACCCCACTTCATGAGTGTCACTCCATTTGCGCCTCGCTAGTACCAGCATGGTTACCGCAATTAATGTCCGACCAGTTCCATAGTAAAGAAGGGAGTAGAACATTTCTGCAACACACAACATATTCGGTATTCCACATTTTCCAACCATACTGTTTTTTCACTTATGCAGAACAGAAATAATCAAGGAATGAGTGTACATTCTACAAAGAGTATATATGGTGATAAGGTCTCAAAGTTAAAAGAAAATTGCTGCATTGTAAATTTTCCCTTTACAAATAGTTTGCTAGACATTCATGCTATAAATATTATTTAAATTGTTTTGCCTTTTCTCTGTAAAGTTTCCACATTACGCTTTAAGCAGCAAGTTAGACAGTCATTTCAGTAAATTCACTGAAGCTGTATTTAAACTTACTTTAAGGTGTAAGGAAAAAATGCTAACAATAAAATTTTTATTTTCCATATTAAGCAGATAAAGAGCAGGACAAATGCAAACTAATAAGAAATTGTGCCTCATGTCTCAACAGTATCTTTAAATTATGAACACCCATTTTGACATTTTAAATTGCATACTATTTATGCCATCAGCGACCAACTCCTTATTTAATCTTACTTTTCTTCTAGGAGACTGGAAATCATGTCAGCATGAGCAATATGCAGGTACATTTGGTACATTACTTTTTGGTTCTTTCCTATAAATTTTGTGTGGTCAAATATGATTGTTGAGAAAGAACCTCAAGCACTGATGGCATTCCATTCTTGTGCAACTGAAAGCCAGAGGAGAAGCATTTATTGCAGAAGTAAAAAAAAAAGATAATATCACTTCGAAGAATGTGAAAATGCAGATTGTAAAGGTTCTTTATTCATATCTCAAGGAAACGCACTTTATCTATATTTATGATGAGTTCTCTTAAAAGGGGCAACATATTAACATTAACTGACGTTGCATTCTCTCACATTCATATACATAGCAATCATTCTTTTAAGGTCACATGCACACTGCATATATACATACATATCTCCTTCACACCCACAGCAGATTCATGTGTGTGCGTGCACACACATTTGCCATCAGCTTAGGGTTACAGATATTCTGTAACTTAAGATCATATGGTGATCATAATTCTCAAGTAGCAGAACTTTTTTCTGTTTTGATGGCCCTTGAAAGCCACGTCATGAGAAAGTTATGAGTTCTTTATCTAGAGAGGATAAAATGTTTCTGTAACTAAAGCCTGTGTTCCTCCGCAAATGTTAAAGCTCTGCAATATTTACACAAAAAAACCCTATATAAGTATTGACATGATGTTTTGGCCACTGAGCAAAATTACCTGCTGATATTTCCACAATTTCTCGAAGACTATAATAAAGCTGTCAAAGTAATATGATATATGCACTAAATTTTTTAGCAGATGTTTACAACACTAACCTTTGTTTCACATGCAGAAGCCATTGACAGGAATTCACAGTGGCCCTTGTGCACAAACCTTCCTCATCACAGTCTTTTGTATTTTTTCTTTGTTTTCTTTCCTGCATGATGCCTGTCCTAGTTATTTCAAAATGTTCATTATTATGACA
The DNA here is from genome assembly GCA_004794325.1 of Pomacea maculata. Classification (NCBI taxonomy): domain Eukaryota; kingdom Metazoa; phylum Mollusca; class Gastropoda; order Architaenioglossa; family Ampullariidae; genus Pomacea; species Pomacea maculata. Next base: position 238,224 of record SRHC01003411.1, on the reverse strand, counting down.
AAGCAGGATGTATGGCAAAGTAATGGTTAACTATTCTTGGCTCTTGAAAGTACACAATGCTTATCTGTCTTAAATATGGCAACCTCAACAACAGATAAAAAAACATGTACACCTGATGAATACTTCGCTCTTCTGCGCAACTGAGATAAAACATTGCAACTTACCTGATACCATATCCAAGTTAAAGCACTGTGTAAATTTAACGGATCACAATGTCCACACATTAAAAGCATCCAGTAATTAAAGGAGTAATTTAAGTGACAAAAGATTAATCTTTTGTGATAACCTCACCTAAAGTTAAGGGCTATTGATGTCCCATATGGTAAACATATGGTAAAGCATCACTAACCTTCCGTCCTGTCATTGCACTCGAGCATTATTTCCGCCTTACGCACCTCTGGGCTAGAGACTGGCCTCGATGCTGTTTACTGTTTAGAGCCTCGATCTTTCTATTTTCCTTTCCTGCAGCTATAATGAAACACGTATTATTGGCTTTGCAGACTCACACCTTTACAAACATTCACTTACGAACTGATCTTTTCCTCCTCGAATAAAAATAGTACCACACACAGTCGTACAAAAATCAATTTAATCAATCGAGTTAACCTCGTCTGAAAAAATGTTAATGACAAGGAAAAAAAGGCAGAGCAGAGTAAACTTGTTAAACCGTATAATAACAAGACTGCAACAATTACAATCAAGGGATCAACTTTATCCAAACTCTGTAAGTAATGATTATCCGCTATCTTATATCAACCGTGCTTATATCAAGATTATACTCGCGGAAAACGTGTAATTACCTCCAGGTCAGTATATATGTATGCCAGGTGTTGCTGTGTCATTTCCCCTCTAGTGGGCGTTGTCCCGACTGGCAAGAGCAGTGCCCCTGCAACATCATGTGTGCAACGATTTCCTCAAAGATGATATTGATTGTCACCTTCTCATAGTGTATCACACATAACCAGCAAACACTAAATGTCAGGGGGTTCGCAAGTCCCAAGTTTTTACCTGATGTCATTGTCAACAGCGAGTTTGCTGCTTCAGTTGTGATTTTTTCTCGCTATCCCTTCTTTCTATAACATATATATACACATATATACACATGCACGTTTGCAGGTACTGGCTGGGCCGCTGGGCAGGTTCCTTGGTTATTTTATAACATCGCAACCAGCTCTCTTTGTATACATAAAGCTAACCTTGTGTATTCTTGCTCAGGTTATGTCGCGTTTCATTTTGACCCTGTGCCCTAAGTACCTCATTCCGAAATTATAACACAATATATCTCGTTATCAACGCATTTCGTTTAGCATGAAACATCAGCTTATTGGTCATAGCAATTTCACCCTGACCTAAAACAAGTGCATTTTTATTGGCGTTTCGACGTCTACACTAGCCATAGCATCTGTGTGCACACCTGTTTAGTCACACGAAGTTCATAAAACATCCGGTTTGATTGTTACGACACAGACTTGAATAATGTGGGGATATTTAGCTGCAGTCTGATTGTGTGTGTGTGTGCGCGCTTTTGTGCAACATAATGCATAACTGTGAAGAACGCAAATACATGTATATGTAATATAATCTTTGCTGGGCAGGTGAGGTTGATCTATACTTTAAGCTGATTTAGTGACTAAGACCATATAACAAATTGAAATTTTGGGGATTCTTTATTTGCTTTTCAAAGCCTTCTTTAAAACAGAAGAAAAATTATTTGTCAAAGATTTTCTTTAAAAAGAGAATTCAGACCTTCCTGTAGAAAGTGCGAAAATTTCACCATAAAGTACAAAAGTAGAAATCAATCGCAACTTGTGTACTAACCAAATATGTTTATAAATTATTTACCTTACTGCCTGTCCGACATATGCTCAAAGTCCTATCATAGGACTGCCCGCTGTCATGTTGTCACCTGTTTCACGTTTGAAGGCGCAGCGAACTTCTGAGCTCTACCCCAGAATGTTTGACATGTATTGACTTGCCTCAGCAGAAGAATGATAGCGACTCCATCTGTGATCGTATGCGAGGCACGTGACGGGCTCGGTGTGTCTCATAAGCAAACCGGTGACTGACATGATTATACATTGATTAGCAAACCACTGGTAACAGCTAGAATTTGTTTACCTGTTTAGGCTTTTTATCAGCTACGCCAGGTAAAGTGCACTATACCTACCTAGTGATATGAGATACTCGCACTCTATTTTTTATCCTTTTAGAGTATGGATTTGTTGTGGTTGTACTACATCAGTCTCGTGTCATCAGTGATGTAGGCGTATTTCAAAACGAAAGTATAACCTAAGTAAATACAAATTATGGCTAGAGTTCATTGATGAAACAGACTCGCCGGTCAAACATCTAACGTCTGCCCATGTAGAAAATGTGCTCGTCTTGGGCGCATAACAAACAAAGGTCCCTCTGTAGGGCATATTATATCGCCGATTACCGCAGTGCAAGACCATGCGGTTCTTGTAATAGTGAACTTTTTGTTGGCTAATTAAACTTTTCAAAGACTTTCAGATCGAGCCCTGCTTTGCATAAAAGTATTACTGGCTAGAAATTTGATGATACATCTTCTAGTTTTCACTCTCTGCAAAGGAACGCTGTGATTTATCTTTCTTAGAGACAATGTTGGAAACTGTAGAGGCTGATTGACAAGCCGCTTTTTCATGCAAAGAATTGCCCTGTTGCCTCACCCTCAGTACCACCCCCACCCCAAACAAAGAATGTTTTCAATGTAACCATGGCTTTGTAGTAAACACGACGCCTGTAGCCCAGCAGGTACAGCGACAGGCAAACGATTGATCGCTCAGCCGATTCTCACAATTGTTTCGATCATCAAAGTCCGTAAACAGTGGCCAGGACTCACACACTCCCCATGGCTGACGTGTGCAGGTCCGCGTGCAATTTATTGATTCACTTACACCAAATGTTTGTGTAATTTCCTGCTAAAAGATTCATAGGAATCTTAGTGACAGCATCATTTTATGGAGCTTTAGAGGGGTCCCCTGATATATTGTTTCAGAAACCAAATTGATTACGGTTGTTGAAGCTTCCAGTCACTCGTTATCACAGAAAACTACCCGATGGACTCCAAAGGTCATAAAATGAAGGTGACCAAAATACATAAGGCACTGTTCTCCACGGGCTTTGGGTATGTTCTGATGCTCAACAGATGTGGAGGGAGAATATTTTTCTAAAGAAATTTAGAGAAAGATTAAATGATGTTTTCCTCAAGGAGTGGTACACAAGTCTGGAAAATACTTTCCACTCTGATTTATATAGTAGTTCTAAGATGTGCTTTCACTGTGAATTATATTTTGATATTATAACCAAGATTTATGTAAGAAAGACTTATGCTCGTTTTATAATTGGGGTCTCAGAAAATATTGCCACAGGAATCGTTTTGCTCAGTTTGAGGTACCTCGCCATTGGAGCATGAAGCACACTATTATTGTTTCTCCTCTTTATGCTAACTTGAGAGATAATTATGGGAAAGAACTTAATGGTGATAACCATGACTTGTACACCCTGAGCATATACATGTTACACAAAGCAACTGAAATGACAATTAACGAACTATAACTTGGTACACCTTAAAATGTTGCAACTTAAAAAAAAAATCCTTGATATACAAAGATGACGATTATTATTACTATTATTATTTCTACTACTGCTATAGGCTACCGTGAATATTGGCTGAATAAATATATATCCCTTATATACAGTCCTATACGTATAGTCGTACCATTATATGTATACCTACACATTCCACTTAGGTAACAAATTATAGATATGGGTATAGATTTACCTATATTTACAAACTACCTACTAACAGCTATTTTAGATATAAAAATATTATTATATACTATTAAAAAAATTATCTGAACGTGTAGATCAAGAAGTTAAGATGCAGAGGGAGAAAAAGTTTACAAAGTCACAAGACGTGAGTAATGCGCGGTTTTGGAATTCAGGGGAAAGAACTGCATTTTATTTCTGTTGAGAGCTGTAAGAGTTACTTACCTTTATAAGGCGATTAACTATTGATAGTGTGGGGATATTCCACGATTTACATGTACACTGTTTTTACCAGTCGTTGTGCGACTTTCAACTAATTTATTTGCTTTTGTAATGCACATACGTTACTTGAGGCGTGACAGACAACATCACAGCTCATATGCTAAAACAAACAACAATAGAATGTGTGAGCAGCTCAGTACTCAGATCATGTAAAAGCGGATATTTATTCTTTTTTGTCCGTTGAGTGCCACAGGTGAAGTATTCAAGTGCGTTACTGTTTTTCTATACATTAATATGCTTCTAAAATTATAATTCAAAAGACTAAATGTAGTCTACGACTGATGAGAACTTGTGAATAGCTCATTTGGTGTTTTGCATGTTAGCTGATGGAGAGGATTCAATTAGGCTTTAAAATATCCTTTGGGCACTTTTTTTTTTTTTTTTTTTTTTTTAATATCCCGCCAGTAGCTTCGTATCCCAGCATCATATGACAGCAAGACACTGAGCACGGTATTAAAGAACTAGTGGTGCACATTTTACTTTCAGCATGACATTGCTTGGATGGATTATTAGGCTAATTAATTAGATAATTTTAGGACTGTATCACAAATATCAAGTTTTAGGGTTCTGAAGAAAATACATCAAAAACAAAACAAAAAAATTAAGAAAACGACGCTTAGTAATTCTGTTTCATAGGACAGCTCGAAATATGGTTCATGTCAAAATAATCTTTGTCTTTTATAAGTATGTATAGTAACTATTCTGGAAATAAGAAGGTACAAATATAATTAATTTGTTGACTTCAATACAGGAATTTGACACTTGAGAGGGATTTAAACCTACGCAGACAATTAATTCTATTCTGAGAATATTTAAAATGGCTTTGTCTCATAGGCGGAAGGATCAGACATTAAACGAGAGGAAAATAGTCAGGAACCTTCTGTCTCGGTGTACAGTACTGTGTGCTTTTCCCTCTCGTGAATCGTATGATGTGAGGAACTGTGCACAGTCCTCGGGATCTCTCCACAGCTGTCACAATCACTGGAATTTTCTACCTGTGACATGTTGACACCACTCAAACAACACGGGACAGTGGGAATATTTGTGATTTGTTTGTTTGGTCTATCACTCATTGCAGGTAAAGACAATCATATTGTTCAGGTAGTTTTTTTTTAATGGTATTTGCTTTATTTGTCTTTGTTCTATTTTTTAAGTAGTATGTTCAACTTCAAATCATTTAAATTTAATGCAGGCGTCGATGATGATGATGACGATTATTATTATTAGTAGTAGTATTGTTGTTGTTGTTGTTGTTGTTGTTGTTGTTGTTGTTGTTGTTGTTGTTCTTCTTCTTCTTCTTCTTCTTCTTCTTCTTCTTCTTCTTCTTCTTCAGGTGTCATCCTCTCACCTCACTGTAGTAATGGTATGTGGGAAGTACTGGCTGACCAAGAATCTTATTTCACCTGCACGGCTGAAGGACCGGTATACTGGACATTACGATTAAATGACGACAGTACCATCTCAATAGCTTCGTGTGATAAACACTGCTCTTTATTCAATGGCTATGATGGGCTTTTCTCAGCAAATACTATCGACCTTCACAAAAGTACTCTAATCATTAACGCTCAGAACAACAGAAAAGTGTATGACAATGTCCAGCTTGTCAACGGCAGTCTGGAATGTAGTCGTCAGGATCAGGATACAACGTTCGCTGCGTGCGGGCTCAACTTTGTGTGTAAGTACACAATTTCTTTAAGAAGAGTCGTTTATTCTTTCGTACAATAACAGCAGTATAAATCAAGTACTGTGTAAATTTTTCTTAGGCTGTCTTTGTCACTGACATTATTGAAAGTGTTTCATAATTAAAAACGTTTCCTGCATTTTAAATTGTATTCTTTAGTCCCCATTGCATGTCACGTCTGGTCTTTATTTATTTCAAAAGATTTTACTCTGGGAATCACTTATTTGACAGATCCTCCACACGGCGTCTCTTGCACAACGTTGAATTCCTTGTGGTCCATCAAAGTGTCTTGTGTCATCAACACCATTTACTCATCAAGAAACGTTTATACCTGTTCATTGATACGAACACAGACGGTATGTCATAAAGTAGTGGTAGAGGTGAAGATCTTTACCTCTTACTAACCGTGCTTTTCTCGTTAGGCAACTATGTTCATTCACTAGTAGAAGCTGAACAAAAAATTAATTTCATTTCTGTTACCTACATCTGTTTTCCAAATGTATAATACTTTATTTTAGCCTTTGTTTATTTACTTCCTTTTGTTAAGTTAAGGAATGAAACACAAGAAACTGTCACCATGGTGACTTCACCAACGAGCGAGAAGATCAGTAGGAAGGAAGCGAAGGTGTCAGGTACCTGTCAGTTCAGCACAAGACTGCCATCAGAAGAAGGAAATTATGGGTTCCTTGTCTCTGTCTCACCAGGCGGACAAACATTTATGACTGAAGACACGAAGTTTACTGTTGGTAATTATGTTTTATTTAGTTCTTCGAGTTTAATTTACTTTCCATTTAAATACAAGGAAAGACAAGTACACTAAATCATCTATGTTTGAGTTCTCACGCACATATTGATGCAGAAGCTAAAAATGACTTGGAAATCAACAAAAACGTCAAAACAGCTCTTCTCGTTGCTATTTAAAAGCAGAGTGAATTTTTCCACAAAGGCAATACATTGACTGTAAATCATGATGCCAGTTATGGTATCACTAGTTCTGTAGTGTTCTATTTTTGAAAAATCTAACTCCATTTACAAAATATTTGACTGGATATATCGTGTTCTTAAAGGCAATGCTTATTCTGTTGTAGCACGGCCCAAATCACCAAGAATTTTGTGTGGTTCCCAGACCCACGTGTTGGAAAACACGACCGTCACCTGTACCTGTAGTACACCTAGCCTGGGACAACCTGCAGGCTCCCTGAGATTGGTCGTAGGCAACAAGACAACACAGCAAACAGCACCCAGACAAGAAAAACAGGAAATCTCCTCGAGAGAACTACTTTATAGCCATGTCCTTACCCTGTCAGATCACAGCAGTACTTGGTTCAGGTGTGACCTGCTTTGGGGAATGGAGGAGATTCGAGGACAGAACTATACTGCCAGCGTTGGATGTAAGCAAAGTTTTTTTTTTTTTTTTTGGTCAATATTTCGGCGAATTTTAAAATTATCGTAGTTTCAAATGACAATAGCTTAAATTACTGTATAGAAGGATAATAAGCACCAAATAAACGATAAGAATCGCTTTTTTGGCATGTCATTTTGCTTAGAAGAAACTATCTTTAAAAAAAAGAAATTTTTGAATGTGTTACTGGCTCGTTTTACAAGGGGCATTTATGTAATCTTTTAATAAATGGAGTTAGAACCTAAAACATCAATCATTATCGTAATTATACATCCTGGTATCATCCGCGGTGTTGAGAAGGTCCTTCATGAAGCTACCGACCCACTCCTTCACGTCTGCTACTCTGTTCTTTCTCTGTCTACCTCGGTTGCGTCCTCTTTACACGGAGCCTAATGAGGATTTTACACAAGATGTCGTGCCAGTCTCCTCATTTCACAGCCGAACAGCAGCATGGCAATGAATGAATACTCGTACTACTTGAACTTAGTATCAAGACCTACGCCGAACCATTTCCTGTCCAGCTTCGCCGTTGCCGCTGTCGCTGGTGTGATCCTGGTGCGAATATCAGCCTCGTAACTGCCATAATAAGTAGTTTAATGAATAGGGTTTTTTTTGTTTGTTTTGTTTTACATGGTATTTTATTGTTATAGCTTACTCTTTGAAACCCAGGTTTGACATAAAATATTTTATTATGAGACACCTTAAGGGATATAAGTATATACTTTTCAGACGTTCCTAAGAAACTACGTTTTTCTATGGACGGTCTTGATGGAAATCGTACAGTGAAGGAAAAAGACCAAGTCAATTTTCAGTGTGAATCTGACGGTCGACCTTCTCCAAACGTCTCCATCTATAACAACGACAACGACACTGTCATTATTAGAGACTCGTCTCCTGTCATCTACACCTTCATCGCTCGCTGTGAGGACACGGCCACCTACACGTGCTCTGCCTGGAATGAGTTTTCCAGTCAGTCACGTGTGACTACTTCATACAGTCTCAATATCGATGTCAGCTGTAAGTACAAAATATCACAACAGTAATAAAGTTTTTGATATGGGTTCTGTCTTGTTTCTTTTGAGTTTCCCTTTCTGTTGTTATTTCAAGTAGCGTCTTAATATTGACCAATTTAATTCGAAGTCTTCAATCTTTTTGTTGCTTTCACACTACATTTTCTAATTTGCTTGTTCCTAACATCCCAGGTAAACCTCGATGCCTTTCATCGACGCCTCTGAAAATGGTAAGGTCTCGAAACAAAATACAAGCAAATGAGCTGAGGTTTGAAGTCATCGCCTACCCTGTGCCTCACAAGTATGATGTATGGTTTATACCGCTAGTAACGAACAACAGTGAGCTCTACGCAGAGAAGAGTGAAGGTTCAGAGTTGAATGTCACCTGTAAAAGTTCCGGAAAACACCGTTACCTGTGGAACTGCACGCTAACGGTTTTCAGTGTTTTGCCTCGGTCAGATGGCGTCTACAAAATGAGAGTGGCCAATGAGCATGGGGAAGAAAATTTCACTGTAGTGATCAGTTACGGTGAGTGTGGTTATGAAACAAGTAGTTTCACCAGTTCAAAATACCTCCATCATTTATTTAAAATAGTTTATTTATTTCTCTTCCCCTCTGTGATGCTTTAGCTCAATTTTCACTTGTCAAAATTGCAAAGATTCCACTTTTGTCCGAGGGCCATTTTCATTCTCTTTGATAGCAAAACATCGTCAATTTACACGTAATCAAATAATGACTAGTTCAGCATACTGCAAATTAAACGATCTCAAAATATTATAGTTTAAGTACTTGACTATGATTAAAGCCAAATATTGTAGACTTAACAATTTTGTTGTTTATATTTTTTAATGTTTTACTTGTTTTCCAGCTGCCAACGAAGACTTGGAACTCTTTAACCAAGCCGTTATTTATGTTGTTGTGAGTCTCGTCGTCTTCATCTTTGTGATTGTTTTGCTCATCGCTGTGATAAGGAAAGTAAATAAAAATAAAGGTATGCTAAATAGTTTTTTTTTAAATTTACTTAAAATATTGCCGATTGGTAATAACATTGGTATATGCTAATCTCTTCACACTGTAAGGTTTCTCTTCACAAAGCCAATTCATTAGGACCCCCCTCCCCCTAAAATTTACATAGAAAATTATAAGACAGAGAAGAATCAGAATTAACTGCACACGCACATTTTAGTAAATGTATGTTTATATACATCGAACTGTGTGGTTTGTAAACTGTTTAGCACTATTTCTCTTCTCGTGTTCTTTTTGTTGTTTGCACAGGTGATCAGCCAAGCGAAGATCCTGAAGTCATATATGAAACACCTTGGGACAATGGTATTTACTAGTCTCTCTTTACTTGATAATTAAAATCAAAATCTTAGCAATATTGGTGCAAGGTGGTGTCTTATACATTTCTCTTGTTCACAATAACATTCAGGATAAACAGAAATTGATGTTAAGAAAGAAAACCCCCATCAGCAAACTAAAACACACACACACACGACCCAAAGAGTTTCCTGAAAGTACAAAACGGAATCTGCAAGAAAGGGAAGGTGTTTACCGTATCTCCCTATTAAGAAACTGTAAATTTTTCTATTTCGGGGCTGAGAGAGCTTGTTATGCGGTTCAACGTAGACTTTGCTTCAAATTGTCGTTTATCGAGGTGACTGGCTTTCTTCTTTTTTTTTTTTAATACGAATGCATATATATATATATCACACTTTGATTGTTACACGTGCGTGATGCAGAGCCGACATACTTTTGAGTAACTCACTGATTTTTTATACCTCTTGGTCTATGAGCAAGAGGCCTGCTGCTTTATTTCAAGAGATAAAAGAATGTCACGAGTTTGTGCGTTCGTTGCGAGCGATATATATCATATATACATATATATATGTTGTCTGAGTGCTAACAACTTATTTCACATAAAGATTTTTTGTGTATATTAGTGTTGCTCTTCATTTACTACTTGTGTCGAATATCTTACTTTTAAAAAAGGAAAATATATATATATAGTGCATTTTTGTACAGCATCCCCTTAAAACTAAAGATACTGAAAAATGTGAACATTTTAAAATTATGTTGGCATGATCACCTAAATTTGTTTTTATACCTGTTTTTTTTTTCCTTTTAACCGTTGCTTCTAATAAAACGTGAACCATATATTTAAAAACATCTTGAAGAAAACCTGAATATTTTAAGTCTTAGGACAAAAGTTTCATTCCAGTCCCACTAACGATGCAACCCCTGAAAGTGAATGTCCCAGTTGGTTCCCCGTTGCCGGAGCCCTGTCAGATGCCCCTGTATGCTGTGGTGGACAAGACAAGAAAGAAGACAAACTCTCGGTCTGCAGAGACAAAAAGAAGCAGCTCACAAGGTGACTATTATTGAAGGGGCATCAAACTCATAAGCTTAAAAAAATAATCAAGTTATTTGCAAGGCAAAGCTGGCTTTAATGATGAGGTCTTGTTGTTACAGCTTGTTGTTAGTACTGTGTAAATGCCAAATGAAGTATGACTGCAAATGGGACGTCTGAAAATGTGTGCATATGGAGAGATTTTTTTGACTAGAGAGTTAATTATTCCTGAATTACATTACTAAATCTCAAAAAGTTTATGATTTTTTTCAGATACACACTCAAACTCCGAATACGCAAATTCCGACACAGAATACGCTGTTCTGGATAAGTTCAGAGGTAGAACTCTAGCAACACGTGATAATGACCACAAGGACAAGAAGTCCAGTTCAAGAGCAATGAGAGGTAACTGTTGTTTGATCTCGAATAGCCTTTCGTCCCTTCCTTGTGCAAAATCACATCAAAGCACTTTCCCGCCATCAGGTTGACAAAATCAAACGAGATTTGCGAAAGAAAACGAAAGAAGACTTTTGTAGAAATTTTGCGGAAATCCTGTTCTTATGATGATGTGTTTTGCAGTGTTAACGCTTTAAATAATTAGCGTAGTGCTAATTTCTACCACTATTACAAATATCACAACAATCACAGAGGATGACTATGATGACCTATTAGATAACACATATTTCTCACAACCGCTTATTCTTTTAGGTTTTCGTTTTTTAAAGTCTTAAAGTTCTGCGTGCTAAGCGATTTCTTTGGTTTGTTGTTAATTGAAGACTTGACCAAAAAAATATGTGCAAGCCCAATATAATTACACGCTTGATACCTTCTATTTTTTGCAATAAATGTAGGAAGCTTTAAGGCGGAATGCAAATTATTTATTTCGTAGGTTTAAAGGCTGATGGCTCCGATGTCAGCACTTATGACCATCTGGTCCTACAGCCGTTACCACCAAGGCAGAATGATTCTGCAAAGGGGCAAATGCCTTGTTCTCCTTCACACTCCCACACAGTGGATGATGGGAGATGGGCCAACGACGACGGTCTGATTTACGTGACTCCTGTCTTTGATGTGACCAACGATGCCAGGCATCGTCCAGCTCCAATGCATGAAAAGACAGAGTACATAACACATCGTGAGATAGGAAAGTTCAAGCTCTCACAGAAAAAATCAGATCGCTGAAGTGCATGCAGTTAATATACAAGTACTAATTAATGTATCTGTGCAAGTAATCTGCGTTTCCCTAGATATAAATACTGAATAATATGCAGTGCCTTTCCAGGGAAATCGTAGAAAGGGTTAGAATCTTGACATATATAGGCACACAGCTTTTATTTATTTATTTTTTTTTACTGCCGAACAAATAAATCCGATCAATTTGGGATGTACTCCTTTTGAAAAGTCTAAAATGAACAGATTCGTTTTTAGAACAGATAGTTCATATTAATTGCAATTGAGTGTCATTGTGGTCTAATGGAGACAGCGGTGCATTTCCCTCACAGGATGTGTATTTTCCATGTGACTATGATTATCTCTATTCCTACTCTCCTATATACCTCTTACTTTTAAATCCCCCATTTTCTTTTGCAAAAGATCGTTGTTGTTGTTGTTTTTTTTTTGTTTTGTTTTTTGTAATATCCCTGTAGAAAATTCACATCTCATGAGAACTTTCTTTTCCATTTGTGTAAATAGTACTATTCTTACTGAGTCCTCTTACATGAGAATATACAATGTATTTTTTCTATTTGCTGACTTCATATCCTCCCTTTAATCTTTTTTAGCGTTAGGCTGTTCATAGGTCATCTGGGGTTGAGGACAAGGACCCAGATTTGTTGTCATTTTTATGAGTAGAGTAGACAGCCTACAGAAAGTGTTCAAATGGTTGCTCCGCTTCTGTACATCAGAACAGGACCTAGGCTTTTATGTCAGTCCTCTTGAGATGGCTGTGGAGAAAACAGTGTTCAATTCTCAGGCAGGTGATGTTCATTTTTTCATAGTGGGGCAGTTTGTGGAAGAAATGTTCGTATGAATTGCTTCTGCCATTTTCGTTTTCAAATTGATTTTTATTCCCTTTGCGCATAATTAATATTCTTGATTCCTTGTATAACACTCTTGGTGTTGACTGTTGTCTTTTTACTGCTGTTTTTCTTTTCCATTTGGTTTTTTCTCTTGTGTCCTGCAATCCTTGTGTATTGTATGTTGGTGTCTACTGCAGTACACTGTTTGTTCAGTTTGTTGATGCTGTTGCTAAGTGCTGCTATGGCTGATCGGTATGAATGCTGGCAGCTGTTTTAGTCTTGGCCTGCTGTAAAAAGAAAGTTTTTTATGGATAAGTCTCAGTTCTTTTAAATGACACACAATGTGAAGATGAAGCTGTCTTGCTTGGGGTTTTAAAGTAAATTACAATATCCCCCCAATTATACTTCATTTTCAGCTAATCCATGTATAGATGTTTCCAGCTTGCTGTGGGGCTATTTTTTTCCATCATCAAAACATTGAAAATAATGTTTTGTTCATTGTTTGTTGATAGATGATGCAAAACTTCTACATATATAGCTTTACTTGACCAAGATGCTTTTGATTAGTCTCACAGAGTTTAATCATCTGCTAGAATGTTTATATTGTCACGCTTCAGCCCGTTTTTCTTTGTAAGGTATTTAAGTTTGCCATTCAGTGGATAATCTGGACATCTTGTTTTTTTCATCATTGGAGATCTTAGACTGTCATTTGCTCTCAAAGTCTCTGTATCGGTAAAGTTGCTGGTAAATTATTATTGAATAATTTGAGACAGCTTTTGAATACAGATGTCGAATTCTAAGACAACAAAGCAGGAAAATAATAAGTAATTACGAAATAAATTTTCTGCTTTCCTCCCTGACGTTAAAGTATTGTACATGATACTTTTTTTGTCTGAAATTCATTAGGTGTTTTATTATGCTCTTCATTTACGTTTCTGTTGTTATACACAAATTAACCTTCTTTCACATCTATAATATATGCGAGCACTCAACAAACTGACTGTATACTATAGTTGCATTATTATTTCTGCATTTATGACACATAAACACTATATTTTTCTTGTAGTAGTTCCCACTTCAGGTTTGCATAGTACACGGTAGTAGTAGTGTGTCTGTGTTTTGTGAAAGAGTGGTAAGTTTTAAAATATCTTCCCCTTACCACTTTTATTATATCTATGTTACTTTTGCTATGCCTAGTAATGTAAAGCACAAAGATTGTAAAACTTTTCATCAGTGTACGCAGTTTCACTAAATCTTCTTTGTGTATTACCAATGCTTACAGCGGATGATAGTGCAGAACTAGTCCGCAGTCCCTTCCAATGTCTCACTTAAACCAAAGCACAAAGACACACTTGCTCTAAGTTTAAACATAGATGGCTTCTTCAGAGTGGGTGCTGAAGGTACTAAACCCCACAGATACTGCATAGGATTTGTATGGTATACTTCATTGCGAGAGATGAGCTGCTAAGGATTCTTGTGAGAGATCCTCCCAAACACTGCACGTGCTATATAGACAAAGCAGCTAATAAGATTGAGACTAAGCTTTCTCTGCCTCTTCGCTTTACCCTACTTTATTTCTGCACTTTCTTGTGTCTGCACTTAATTTAATTTCATTAATTAGTTTACTACTTCTGATCAAGCTTACTCTCAATTACTATAATTAATAAATTAAAATTTCTGGATTATAATTGGTCTTCAAGTGATTTATACCCTGTGTCTATAACAGCCATAGAGACCTTAACTTACTTAACATCTCTCGAAAACTACTTACGAACAGTGTTTACGATACCCCTTTAGTATCATTAAGTGATTGAAAAATTCCTGTAGTTTCAGTGCAGGGAAGCGCACGTGCAAGTACAGAAGATTACAGCACATACAATATACAAGTAAATAAGACAAATATCAGATAAGTCACGACTAACTAAAGGCACTCGAGACCGGAAGATAACCAGATAGGTACCCGTGGGTGCAGCGCACTTTCCTAAACACCCAACTGTACCTGATCTCTGAGAAAGTAAGAGGAGAAAAGACAGATACCGCCCTTGCAAAACGCTTGGCCTAACAAAAGTGCGATCTCTAACAAGTCTCCAACAACTTATCAACACTACAGGAGCCTAGATTATTTAAAATATATCGTGTATATATGTATATGCATATAATCTCCACACAAGCGTCATTTACAATACTTTGTAGTTTGTTATGTTAGAAATCTAATTAACAAAATTACTAAGTTATTAGAGATGGCTGTCTTAACGAAGGAATTAAGGTCATCTTGGAACAGCTTAATACAAGAATTTTCCAAGATTACCGCTCTTAGCTATCTCTAGAGAAAGCCTTTGTTAAGTGGAAAATCAACTCAAGTCTGGATTTAAAGTTGAGTTTAATGTTAGCTACACGTGCACTGGTCTCTAAGCTGAATGAAGTGCCACAACCAAAGAAAAGCTGATTATTTCTTTTATCTGTCTCATTTGCTACGTCTTGTCAGTTCCCCTTGATGCCCTGTACCACCAGACAAACTGTAAATCCTCGAGTAAATGTTTAAAGAAATATATAATCACTGTGGAACGAAGGACAAGCCTGATCATAGATCTTTGCTTAAACTTAAAATTAATTAACGCGTTTAGTAATGACGAAGGAGAAGAAAAAATAAAGAAAGAAATGAACAAATAAAGGAACACAGAATCTCAAAGACGAAAGAGACTAACCTAAACAATCATGCAAGACACTCCTTCCTGACCTCTGCCTGGGGAAACATGCCCCTGCGATTAATAATTAAAAGAGAAAAAAATTAAGTTGGATGGACGAGACGAGAGACCAGGTAAGGGCTAAGCAAAAGCAAGCATCCTTGCTAAGAGAGGCGTCAATAAAACGATAAAAAAAAAAGGGACACAGCCTTAGTCACCATCAAACCCGCTGTACGGCGGCTGCACAGTCCGTCCCTCGACGAGTTGACGACGATAAACGAGCGATTGGAGAAACGTGTGATCGGTTAACGATTGAAAAAGCGATGCTTGGAGAAACGACGACGCCTGAGGCAATGCCATCTCCCCCAAGTCCTCCCTCCCATCTCCCATGTTACGGGTAACGGGTAACGGAAACAGCAAAACAATGAAACCGATGCGTGCTTTGATGCGTGAGAGTCCTGCACAGTCTGCCTTTGTCTGGCTATTCCAGACGAACTCTACTGTTTCTAAGACGATTTACTATACTCGTTTTTTTTTGTTTTTTTTTTTTTGTTTTTTTTTTTTTAAAGGCTTTCTACTTTAAATTTCTCCGTGGTGTGGTTGTCAGTACAAAAACACCTCCAAGAAAATAATTCATTTTTTTGTAAAATGATGTACAAACAATATTGATGTAAGCTCGCTGTAGTCTACATGTATATCAACATTATCAACAGTTATAAAGTTACCTGCATACCTATATGCAAATAGTTTTAGATGTAAGGAAAAATTATTACTAAAAACTCTTCGAGAAGTTTATCAAGACTGGAGGTCAACAGATCACAGAATACGGTAAGTGTATCTGTGAGATCAGCGAAAGGCCTCGTGAATGCAAGGGACAGAACTACGCTTTACCTGAGTTGAGGAAAGGAAGAGTTACACACCATTCAAACAGATCCACTAGTGTCCCGGCGCGTTCGCATTTATCACAAGGACAGTTTTTTCCCCTCTCTCGTTGTGCAAAAAGCATTACGTACATTCTACCATAACAGAGATAGTATTCTACTGAAGGGATCGTTAATCCAAGAATGTGTGACAAAATGAAATACCAGAAGGTTGAAAAATTACACTGGAGAACTGGCGCGTATCATTTTCTCGTTCTGTGTACTTGTAAAAAATGAAGAGGTTAAATGAACAAGGATAAAGGAAACATTGAAAAAAATATTCTTGCAGTATCTTCACATATGACTCAAAAAGAAACAAAGTCGATTTCTGGTGCTCAGCTTCGATGTCAATGACTTTCAGGATAGATTGGTACTAGCTTTGTGTTTTATTGCTATAATAAATTTTTAAACAAAATATTAATGTAAAATAAACTCGCTTCCATTACTTGAATAAAAGAGTGCATACATACATAGTCTCTTCATATGCCTACGCACAGGCACATAGTCACACCCCCCTCTCTCCAACACACACACATATAGAAATAAGCGACAAAGACTGAGATAGAATAGACATAGAGCGTAGATGTGTGCGTGTGTGTGTGTGTGGTAAGTGAGAGATGCCGTACGTTTGTTTGAGCACACAACTAATGGCACAGCAAAGGCATGGCAATGTACACAGTTAGCCCAATAAATGGTATAATCTCACCAGTGCAAACAAGCAAAGAGCACAAAAAGCTTTAAGAAAACTAATTGTTCTGTTATATCTCTCATTGGTTTCGCTCGCGTAAAATGTAAATTAATGTATTTTAGTGTCCATGTGTAACTGGGTTTTGTTCTCTCGGAATAAAGCCGAGATCCATCTGGCTAGCACAATTGTAGTTGCTTCCCTTGGAACACATCAGAATTTTCTTTCTGGGTTCGACGCACGATAAAGAAAACTGCGCCCGTCGTTGTGTATTTTATTCGTCTGCGGTGGAAAAAATTCGTCTGCCAGCAGTACAGAAATACATGTGATTAGAGTAAGGCACAAAGACAAAACAGAATCATCGAAATCATACAAATACAACAGCGCGCCCGGTGGCGTGCAGCGAAGTCAATACATTCACAAAGGGCTGGAGTCGATCAAGCGGAGTGCGTCAGTACCTGCCAGTCCTGAGGATTTGCTCCAAACGTTAGGAACCAGTCGGGCGAATCGGCTGCGTAATCAAACAATTGTTTAACGTGTTACCATCGCTACACCTTGTTTACTGCCAAACCACTGCTTGGTTACATTGATTACACGCCTGACGAGACAGAATGACATTCATTTCCTCACAAAAGTGCATGGGCAAAAAATTTGCTTATAAAGAAAGAAAATATTTTAAAACACATATAAAAAGCTTGTTCATATATATATATATTTTGATTCTGGCTTTGCTTAGGGAAAACTTTTTATTTTTTTTACAAATAAGTGGCGTAGAAAAGGCTACCAGTGTGACACTAACATTTCATAATTCTGACGGTTAAAGCCATGCTGCAAGTTTTGCTAAATGTTTTAATCCTTTGTGTGTTTTAAACTCTCGCAACGACAAACTTTAAAAGGCAAGAGAAAGTTAACACTGTCTTCTTTCCCGATAATAAATGTCTTAAAACTCAGACGAGAAATATTGTGGTGATACAATGACGGAACTTCGTATTGAAAGCAAACTCAGTTCTAGGCGCTGGTGTATTTTGTGTCAGAATTTTAGAATGACATGTGCTTTACCTAACAGAAATATTTATGTCGTGGATAAGAAAATCGGTGGAGGCGTGCAAGCCTCAACGCGACGAGCACAACAATCATGTAAACTCGAACATCTGTCCCAAGCTTGAACCTGCTGTAGCATAAAATATGTGAGCTGCAGTATCAGACATTGATTTCGGAATAACAGCTGGTGGAGCCCGGTAAGTGTGAACTTTAGCACAGTTGTAATATATATGTTAATAAATATCCACAAAGCTGTCGAAAAAAATTATTACATTCCTTGTAGACAGAGAAATGTGTCGAGCAATGCGTTTGCAGCTGCCTTTACATTTCACCAAGGTGTTTTTTTTTTAAAAATCATCATAATTTATATAAAGCAACAAAAAAGAAATAATACATCTTTTACAACCAGCGTGGACACTCACCCACCCAAGCACAAAAACTGATAGAGGACTCGTGAACTCGAACTCGAATATTTTATTAACTTAAGGCCATTTCAGCCACTTTTACAGGGTGAGCATAACGATAGCAATACTCTCACTCATCCAATCACCCATCCATTTATACCCCTCTCATCCCTATCTACATATGTATACATATAAAGTCTGTATGCACACGCTATGACCATTCCCTAATACTGATATCATGATTCAAAGCACATTTCACATGCAGAACATCAGAAAACATGGACAGGAGGTCTATATCATATTTCTCATAAAATAGATTCTTATTTTAAAACTACCCCAAATGTCCAGTTCCCCTCCATGAATACTGAATAATGAAAACTCTCACGCATGAAACAGGCAAAGTCACGTTTCGCTTAGCTTTGATTCTTCTATTCGCTATCTAAAATTATTACAGGCAACTGTAAAAGCAACTTTTACAGACTCAAAGTTTCTCTTTGATTCAAATCACTTTTTATCCAAGTCAATAAACTTGTAGCTTGTAAAAGATGCTCGCAGCGAAAGAATGCTATCAACCAAGACACGCATACTCTCAACCCCCTTTTCCGATTTGCGCACGGCATTAAAACAACAAAATGCTGATTGGACGTTGCCATAGGACACCGATCTGAGCGAAAGACCCTCACTGTTAAGTCCTATACCTGGACATCGGATCAGTGCGTAGGACAGATGGTATCGGTCAATAAGTAGGTAACCTCGACATTAATTTCAGCCATAGTCTGCTCATACTTAGACTAACAGATAGACAATACGCCTGCATCAATAACAACATATTGGATTTGTACATCACATAGCTGAGGACAAATATAATGTGAGTGTCTAAAGTCCTCTGTCTAGCGCATTTGCTGGAAAAACAACATATAAAGCTTGCGACAGAAATCGTATCCACAGCTACAGGAATGGAGTGTATAATTATAACAGTCTCTAGCTTGCATATGGGAGCACGTCACCAGCCTCCTCCCCACCACCTCAAATCCCCTATCCCCCCAACACCTGAGTGCTGCTTGTGGAACAGATGCGTCACATACCGAGGCAAAAGTAGGTACTCGAGTATTTCATTTCCCTGTTCGCACGCGAATGTTGTCGCAGTTTACTGCGTCTTCTGACGTGAAACAGGTGAGAGTGTGTGTTGTCAGCTAGGTTTACCTAGGACAGGCGGTAAGTGAAATCCGTTATGGCTTTATTTTTGTTTCCTTCTACTTTATTGTTAGAATTCTGAGCACTCGCGGGGAAAGTTTTATTACAAATTTTCCTTTTTTTTTCAAATAATTAAAAACTGCGTATGTTAGTTCTTGATACTTAGTGTTGAAAATCAAAACAAGTTCGGTGATGAAAAAAAAAAATGTGACTTGTTCTTAATCATGATCAGAAAGCAAGTAAAGGCTCAACATTATTTCGATGCCCTCATTATCACTCACACCCTCAACCCACTTGATTGCATTTGACCACGATCTTGTATTACTGGACTGCTGGCAGTCGATTTTTTCTAGCTAACTACTAAAACGAGGCATGGGACTACAAAGCTTACGGTTTAGTCACATTCTCGCTGAGACTAATTAACAGTGGGGGAACTTCGCAAAAGGCTAAGCGTTGGTCTTGGCAGACAGCAAACCATCTATGCATGTCCATGATTTGACCAACAGCATCAGTACATAAAAAATTCGCAACACAGCCTTACTTTGACGCACCCTAGAACAGCTGTGCTTCATCAGTTGTTTTTTTTTTTTTTTTACCTCTACTACACGTCATGGAAGGAAGACCTGCCCTTTTCCAAATGAAGTTCAGCCATGATTTACATCTCTATATTTAAATCAGCGACCAGACCAAAACGACGGTTTGCGACACATGAGTATGGCGGGCTTAAGTGAATAGTATGCTCCTGTGTTTTATCTATATCGAGACAATTATCTCAAAACTCCAACAGCTCTCTATCTTCAGTAAATCTGTCATTTCTTATCACGGCATGATTTATGGCCCACTGGAAGGTTTGAAATATGGTGGACACGCGGCAAGTGAATAAGCTGGTCTTATTCTCTGCAACTTTTTAAACATATAACCCTAAAAGTGTTGTATGCTAATGCTTTACTTTAAGATGAGAACAGTTATTAATTAACCAGTCACATTTACGAGTCAATGCAAAACTGCACCTATTTGATTGAGTTTGTGATTTTAGTATGCAGCTAAATATTTGATAAATAAATGTAAAGTATATTTAAAAGTATGCAAATCGATTTGTTCTAGGCAGCAGCCAAGCGATTTCATAGTGTTATTCGGACATTTCCATTGGCATCGTCATTTAGCTCCATGGTCCTACCCGATTGGTCCGAGTTATAAACAAATTATAAAATATAATTTTTGTAAATTTCAGGGCCTGAGCCACAACGGTTTGTTTATTATCGACTTTGAAAGTTGGAGATTTCCACCTGTAGTCAGCAAGTCCTGCAAAATCTCGCTCCCTAGCACGAATAACGTGTGACGTCACAGCCGATGGCGTCCATGAAGCAATGCATCAGGTTCATCAGACGATCATTATTTACGTGCTCTAGTCGCGAAGAAGAGTGTTAAATAATGTTCTCTAGCCTTGAGGGTATTAAACCATTTATATTTTCGAACCTGAGGATTCTGAAAGTATGCTGGGTTTCACAATACCACATGGTTACCATGGTTACATCGTTGATGTTATTCAAATGTTACAAGCTGCAGGTGACCATACTGTATCTTTACTTTTACAGATATGTCGCCCTTCTTGTCCACGTGACCAAGCACTGCTGAGCCAAAGACACGATGCTGGCCAGGTATAAAAAAATGTTACAGTACATTAACTATATTAGACCACGATCTCCAGTTCATGACTCCGAAAAGGTCTTGAACCTGCTGGCATGTGGAATGGGACCAGAGGTATTTATAAACTTATTTATTGAGAAAGCGAACGTTTTCTGTTTTAAACAGTTTCATTTGCATGGGCATGGAATCATGTCAGAAGTCAGTGCTTGAAGTTAAGATCTTTGCATACAGTTTGGCCTGCATAATCGTCATTGACAAAAGAACAAATAAAAAAATTACACAACAATAACTACTAAAGGGATGTACCTGTACACGATGTTTCTACGGATGACCAATTATCATTCCTCTCAAAAAGGAAAAAGCAAGGAAAAAATATAACTGGAATGGTTGTAAGTGTAATGAATTTTAATTATAAAATATTGATAAGAAAAGACAATTGATATGACATGATGTCATACTTATGTGCCCATGCTCATGTTCTCCGTAAGCTTGATCTGCCTACAAATATTGCTTTTTTGGCTATTACTTCCTTACACATGCAACATAAATTCAAATACAGTTTTAATGGATTTGCATCGATCATATCTTAATTAGCTGTTTGCAGATAACCAGGAAAACTGCTTTGCATTTCCAACATGGAACGTAAGACCGACGAGTTCATCCATGATAGTTGCTACTCTCGTGAGCTACAAGCAACATTGACTGCTAACAGTGAAGCGACGCAAGCTGTTTTGGCTAAGCGATGTCACACAACACGATCCTCAAAGACTGTCCTTCATGGTATCCAAAGAGTAGTCAAAGAGGCAGAACTGACTGGTAAACATAAGAGACACTACTGGTCATACCATGCATGACCTACTGAAAGCCGCTACGCGTATCCAGCTTCTCTCTTGACCTGCAAACTAGTCCACTGAAGGGATGGATGAAAAATGAAATACAAAGCAGAATTCTTAACACTGGTATTTTGGCTACTTAATTTGTCTTATCACAGATTTGTGAATTATGAGAATAGATTGTACAGCATAAATATATTTTCCACTTCCATTCCTCATTGTATATTTTGCAGAACATTCAATAACATTTTGTTCGTCATGTATGTTCTACTCGAAAGTACCTCTTTAAAAGATACAAATTGAAGTTATAAAACAAATTAGGAGCAGATGTATTAGGATTCTTAGTTTGTTTTGGGCAGTTACAAACTCAACGGTTTTCTGTGACATATGTGCAAGCTATAATGTTTATGTACAGACCGCACCGGGTACCATCTTTGAATGTGTGTGCATAAACTTATGTTCACTATTTAGTTCATGTTGCCTCATTTGTTTTTTATTACTTAAATCCTACTAAAATGAAACATTCACATTTTAAAATCAAAATAGTAAAAATTTGTTTTCTTAGTTTTTAAGCGATTATATAAAATGAACTCAAATACAGGATTTATATTTATATTGTGCTCAAGACAGGACCGAGTGGAAAATTCTGTCTGTTGCTGCTGCCGGACGGTCCCCCCTACGCCCGGACCGGGCATGGGACTGACCTGACCTGATAAAATGAACGCGTTGCAAAATCTTGTACATCTAGAAGAAAGCTGGCTGGTGTACGTTTCACGCTGAAAGCAGCAAGGACTATATTAACAAGTGCAGAAAAGGTACCACAGCCAGGACAAATTACAGGTTCTAAGGGCGATGATTAAAAGCAAAGAACCCCCGCAACAGCAAGAGACTTTAATTGTGACTGCACGAGATTATCACTGCTTCTCGACCCAGTTCGGACGGCGAGCAGACGCTAGGCGTGCAGGGCCGAGTTTCGCCTGACTTTAGTGAAATGAAATGTAGGTCAGGTTTTGAAGGAGTTTTAGACTGATATTATTATGTTGTAACTTCATTCCTTAAAGGTCAGTCAAATATCTTATGTCACAGACCGAAAGGCGGGAGAAAGAATGTGAATTTAATACGATGATCGTCAAGGAAACGCTCATGCACGTGCTGTGACACGTGGTAGCAGGCCAGCACCAAATAATCCTCCAAACTGATCATAAATCACTCTTTGGACATTATTCACTAAATACTTAGCGTACTGAATTGTTAATAAATAAAACTAAATAACATAAGTTCAGTATTAACAGATATTAAAAAATGCTCGGCAAACAACATTCTTTTTCCATCCATTTAAAAACTGTTGTTTCTTTTGTAGACACCCTCGATCGTTCTTCTCAATTAAAATAAATCATTCAAAAAATTTTATTTAAAAAAATGCTCTAAGATTAACGTCCTTTAATTGTCGTACAGAACATTTTTATTTTTAATTAATACATGTTTAATATCCGGACTTTCCCATGCGTGCTCGGAATATCATATGTGCTATGGTTCAACTCTATCTGCTTTGGATGATTCTTTCTCTCCCTGCAGGTTGGCTCTGTTAACTACAGGTTTTTAACAATCGAATGTCAATAATATAGATAGCATACACACGTATTAACCGTTTTCTTATAAATATTCACTTTTTCTCATATAAGCCATTTTGCCATACGCGATACGGATATCTAATTAGCATCCTCATTCATGAAGATGTTTACTTCCCTTAGGTACATCGAACACACAACTAATTCAAGAAAGAAATATTCCTATAGGTTTTTTCCCCACACTTTGTTTTCATAAGCAGCATCAGACACTGGTTGTTACATAATCATCAGTCCAAGAGAACAAAGAGAGTGCCAGGAGTGAGAGCATCATGGCGGCTCACATATAATTGTTAACTAAGATATGTAATACTAACTATTTCAAACTTTGTAATTCAGATCCTTTACTGTGAGAATATATTTGTATGGAAATAAATGTGTTGCAAGTTCTATAATTATAATTAGGATCTATACTGACTAACGTAAAAGAAGAAAATCTGTTGCAAGTTCTATAGTTACTATCACAAGCTATGTTGACTAACCTAACAGATGAAAATGGCAGAAATCCTTCCTGATATCATGTTAAGATGTGTCCCACTTTCTACAGTACATGTACTGTAGTTATAAACCCATGGTAACAGTTTTACAAATATTCTATCAGCTTATTTGAATTTTTCAGATTCTTTATACAACACATACACATTAATTATATATTTTACTGTACTCTTTTCAATAAAAGCAGGATAAAAATTACAACAATTTTCACTAATACATGTATAAATCCTTAATTTAAATAAATTTAATTTAATTTAATGTTATTTTGCATTATAGCATAGCTAATTAGGTCGCACTCTCGGTACCAAGCAACAAATAGTGAAAAAAGATTTCTTTTAAATGCTATCTAGCTCTCCTGGTGAGGTATACACAAAACAAATATATAATTATTATTTGTGTAATCAAAAACACACTACACCACAAAGATAGCCAACAAACTTAACAAACAAAACTAGAATAGAGTAAAAAAAAAATCTGTATGAAAAGTGTAAAAGTGCATAGGACGTCAAGAATAATATGTAAAAAATAAATGCTGTTGTTGCATGGTATTGGAAATATAATGGAACAATAAAAACTAAAAGTAAATATTCCCAAGAGTTTTTATAAGTTACATTAAGTTTAACTCACGAACTAATGATATGAAGATGAAATGAAAACACGAAATTTGATTAAAGGCATGTATGTTTTTTTTTAAACTTCTGATGAATACAAATCTGAGTTAAAAGAATCATGAAATCTAATCAGATTTATTATTGTGATATGAGACTCCGTTCGACAATAATAATCATACTATAGCTTTTTAAGAACCGTCAACGATTCATGGAAAATTAGCATGTCCATTTAATCACAACTACTATTGCTATCTGCACAAACAAGAAAAGCACCTCACCTGTACACTGATTTAGTCATCTACCTTCAATCTACACACTTCCGTAGTTTCATCCTGGCATTCTTCTCGTTTTAAACAGTTTTAGACTTAAACGCTTTTTAAGTATAATAAATGATTTTTCTTAGTCACAGTCGCTTTAACAACATAATTTCAATCTTCTTTTAAAACAAAAATAAGATAAACTAACAGTGGTCGAATAAGATAAAAACTGCTCCCATCGTACGTCACCTTTGAAAGATTAATGGCCGCCCCCAACAAGAAAAAAGAAACAAGCAAGACGGAAAAGTTTTATAAACAGTGCAATCAAAGTTACTAAATGGATTCTTTACTTGTGAAAGTTAACATCAGCATCGCAAATAAAGTTGCCTACGTGGCCGATGAGACAGGCACAGTGAATTCAGAGGGATATAAGCGCTGCATGAGGTAAACAAAACACTGCAGGCAAACTCGACCATTTTAAAGAGACGACCACTCCGTAGGCCTAGAGTCCTACACGATAGAAACTGTTTTGCAAAATTACAGCATGCATGAGTACATTGTGTGTTAAAATTATTGTCGACAGTCGAGAAACTCAACCCAAGACTGATGATCGAACACCATTAAAAGTTTTTCTTGCAATTTTTTTTAAATCGCAGATTTTTTAGTAATCAGTACAATTCACTAATTCTGGCGATATCATTTCGTTGAATGCGAAGCGACAAAAACATTTTGTTGTCGTCTTATTTAATTATAATAATCTCTTGGCTTCTTCTTAACACATCGAGTTCTTCTTCGAAGCTGATTCTAAAAAGTCATTTTCTTACTTTACATTTTTTTTTTTCTTGAGACTATATTTTAAACGTGTCATGCAATTCTTGGAAACAGGCGGTTTCTGCTGCATTCTAAAACATGGCAAATTATGTGTATTGTGAAGGTACACTGTTGGTGAAAATAATGACTGTACCAAAACTGCTATTTATATAATGTATATTTTAAGCTTTGTCTTCACCAGATATTCGAAACATGCAATAATGGCAAGTGGAATATTCATTCCAACACGGGGAAAGAGCCACATTCTGTCAAAAGTAGAAAAATTATAAATAGTAACATTCAACAAACAAAGTCGAGGGAAAATAAATTGTTTGCTTTTGCTAAAATGTAGTGAAACCTAAACTGTACACAGAAAAATGTTATATGCTGCATGGGAAGACATGTTCCCCTGCAGATAATGATAATGACCAAATTTTCGGTGCAGAATTTTTGCCAAGAGTTGGAAAGACTCTATGTAATAAAAATTTAATGCACTTTGCTGGCTGACTGCATTCCTTTAATAGCGCATGTTTGTATATCAATATTACATGTGCTGTATTATCATTGTTCATGTTTCTTTAAAGCAGGATTCACCAAATACTCACATAGGCTATGAAAAAGGCTTAGAGAAAAGAATTAAACTGGGTGTCAGATGTAAGGAGGAGCTCACGAAATGAGTGCTAAAGAATTTTTTTTTAAACCTGCATTGTTCAGAGGGAACTTTTTACTTACAAAAACATTTACACCTGTCATGTTTCAGAACCTTTGTCCCATAACTGCAAAAAATGTGCATTTTAACTAATATTAATTAAGAAAAAATATGCAAAAGAAAGTTGAAAAATTTCATTGATTCACTCAGCTTTTGTTAGACGTAGTATATTATGGTCACACGAACATTCACTTTTAATTAGATTCATTTCAGCAGTGGAAACATGAATGAGTGATATATGGCGGGTAAACATGCAGGATTCTACTACGCCAAATGCCGTAAAGAAAGGAAATGCATGCTCTTTTGTTGTAATAAAAACAAATTTTTAAAAGCATTGTGACTAAATGACTAGTGAAAGTGAAAGTTTTTCATTCTCTGACAATTACATATTACATGCAGACAATTCTCGCATTTTATGATTATGTTTAAGGCAGAAGGGGAAGCAGATAGCTGAGTGGTTAGTGTGATGGCGTCCGAACTGAGAGTGGTTCAATGCCTGATTAGTGCAGCAAACTTCCCCCAGTCGATCAAACTTGCAGGAATGGGTACCTGACTGCACACAGGGTTGGAAAAGGTAAGGCAGCAAGGGAGAGAAGATCGGCACAGAGAAAAGTGAGGTCTCTAACACCTCAACCCCACTAACGATCTGAAAAGGTTAGGGGATGACCTTTACCTTTTTGTACTTCAAGGCAGAAGTTAACATAGTTGATGGTGAAATGAAACTGAAATAAATAGATTTATTTCTACTCTCATTCACTGTTATACTTTCTCTCTTTCTTTCACACGCATGCATACACAGACACAATAATAATAATGTATGTACAATCTCTCTTTCTCCTGCACTCAGTAATCCTAAATTTAGTTAGAGCTTCTACACAGATATGTAAAGGTAAAGGTTGTCTCATAATTTTTTTTCTAGGGAGTGAGGTGTTAGAGACCTCACGTTTCTTAGGGACAGCTTTATGTGAGGGCAGTGCTAATCTCCTATCCCTCACTGCCTTACCTTCTCCAACCCTCTTTGGAGTCAAGTATCCATTCCCACCAGCTGGGTGTACTAGGGGAAGTGAGCAGTGTTTTATGGGTATCAAACTGGTGTACCTCTCACTTCCAATGTCAGCGCTCTAACCACTCGGTTGTCCATTCCATCAAAACACAAGCCCGAAAAACAAATAATGCATTCTCACACATAATGAAAATTATGTACAGGTTGTGGGGGTGGGGAAGATAACACAATCTACACACTGAGAGAAAATAGAGAACAATATGCTGTCATAAATTGTTAACTTTTCACTAACTGTTCAATGCAAATGCAAATGTTGGGTTAAAGACTTGGGTAGAGACATAAATATATGGTTCACAACCCTAACCCTAACCCTAACCCTAACTAGAACTATGGGAAATTTGCATTGTCACAAACTGTGTCAAAATGATGGGGAGGTTAAAAAAAGTCAAAACTGTCTTTGAGCAACATCTCTAATGGTACTGGAAAAAGGAAAAAAAAACATCAGAGATACACATTTTCAGGAATGCTATGCAGGTAATCCTTGAGAAACGATTTACTGTATGCTTCTCATCACCAAATTTAAAGACAACTGTGCAGCCGTTCATAGTACTGTCCATTGTGAAGTACTACAATTAGCATCAGCTTTTCATAGGCGACTTGTGTAACATAGCAACACTTGATAGTAAACATTATATTCTTCATACAATTTCAGAGAAGAACTTAACAATGATGCTGCAGCAATTTTGTTCCAGCTTCTCTACCTCTGCTTATGCCCATCCACTATAGTACTTTTACAATGATTTCAAGGAGAAAAAAGCAATTATTTGAATATATAGTGTTTTCACTATAGTACAAGAGGAAAAACAACTTTCAGCAGTCTTTTGCCTAAACTATAAGTTCTGCATAAAATTAATAATAATTCCTTACAGATATTACAGATCTTAGCAACACAAGCAAATGATTTATTTAGACATCAAAAAACCGAATAGTATACAGCCCAAAGTTAGCCCATTCGCCCCTCCTGGTGCATAGGCCATTGACGACAGTCCTCCAACGCCTCCTGTCCTGGGCTACCGTCACCAGTTGCCCCCATTAGATGAAGGCCCTTCCTTTTCCAGGACTGTTGGCCATTGTTTTACTGTTGTCGATGTTTTTGTAGCAAGGGTTTGTTTTACGGGGTGGGGGTGCTAGCCCCACGCCCAACCCTCCTCCTTTTTCAGCCGGGCTTGGGACCGTCCTCGGCCCAAAAGCAACACATAATGAATCATTACACAAATGGAATCATTTACTATTACTAGTGTATTTGTATGTGTGTATTGGCACTTTGTTATTGTGTCAGAAATGAAATTGGCCACTTTATCCATTGCAGCTGATAACTATTTCAGTTATATGCACTAGTGCGGACAGATCGAGGGAAAAAAAAGCACAAAATAAACTAGTTTTTAAAGCAGCCTGAAAAGCCTATTCTTTTGTTTTGGTCCTTGCCAATGCTGGATACTGCATATCCAACATATTTTTCCGATCTCTCAGTGTGCTTTACCTAGATACCTGTCTCCCTGTCTCATCTGTTCCATGGTACTGTGCAACGATCACTCTAGCAGTAAGCAGCTTTTGAAAGTTGTGTAAAGCACCTTTCTGGTATACTGACTGGTAAAAATGATGGCATTCTACCTTTACCACTGCTGAAGACCAATGTTCCCTTTTCAAGACTTACATTTTTATGTCTGTGGCTAGCAAACCTGGACTTCTTCAATAAATGAAATTAGTAACATTTTTAAATGCTGGTTTGGTGGCCATACATATAAAAAGAAGGAACCTGTTTCTGTTGTAACATGATGTGAATAGCTGTTGTGATGCTTCCGTCTTTGGAAAGGGTGGCTTCCAAGTATATGAAACTGCTTACTTCTTCAAGCTCTACCATGTTCACGTCAATCTCTGCTTTGATCATAACTTTGCTGTTGCCAGTGTTTGTCTCCATTCCATATGCCTTCAAACTGTCTGTCAGTCAGCTGGTAAGATCTTAGAGTTCTTTGGTTCTTTGTTAGTATGTACTAGCAGGTCTATGTGTCTTGTCTGCGAAACATAGGTTGCAGACTGGCCTTCGACCTATGGAAATGTGATGGTCATGAGGGCTTCACGCATGATGTTCTCTAAGAAGATATTGAATAGCACCTGCTGTGGTGCAAGAGTGAGCTCCTATTTGGTTCTCAAACAGTACTGTGCTCATTGAGCTATTTTTAGAGTGCTTTGATGACTTGAGCGAGTTTTTTTTTTTTAATTAAATTTTTGCAACACATGCCATAGCCCCTCATGCCAGACTCTGTCAAATGCCTTTTTAAAGTTATGATAGAGGCCCTGCTGATGGCGAAGATGATTGTCTTGAAGAATGAGACAGTTGAAGATCTGCTTAACTTAGTTGCTACCTGGGCCAGCCAGCCAGTTCTTTTGCTAGCAGTTCCTCCACTGTGGTGCTGAGGCACTTTTATATTACTTTCAGAATGACTTTACCTGGGTGTCTGATAAGGCCTATGGTTCAGTAGTTCTGGCACTGTTTCCTTTTTTTGGAGGAGGGTTATTACTAGTGACTGTATCTATTATTTGGACCATGCTTTGCTTTCCCAGACTCTTTAGCACAGTACAGTGAGGGCCTTTGTAGATTCTGCTTCACCCTGCTTGAGCAGCTCAGCTGGAAAATTATCAATGCCTGGCGACTTTGTCCCATAAGACTGCACAGCTCTTGTGACCTCTTCCTGTAGGACTTGTAGGTCTTCAGGTTCACTGTTTCTAGTCTGGTTTTTTGAAGGATGTTAGCATCTGTCTTCAGCTGAAAGTTGTGCACGTCTTTGCAGTATTCAGTCCATCGATTGATTGCATCATTGCTTTCCGTGAGAAGGTGACCATTGCTGTCTTTGATGACTGAGATCTTTTGCTGGCCTGTATTAGTGAGAGTCCTTAGTAGCTGGTAGGCCTTTTTGCTGTCGCCTTGGGCCATTCCCTCCTCTATGTACAGCATTGGTCCAGTTCTCCTTATCTGCCTTTATTTCTTTCTTGATGGCACAGTTTGCTTCTTTGTTTTTGGAAGCTGCTTTGGCTTTGCTTTTCCCTTCTCTCTTAAAGGCCCTCCTTTGTTCAGAGAGATCTAGGGTGTCATTCATGACCCATAGTTGTTTCTTCTTCTTTTGACTCCCTAGAACTCCCTGGGCTGTTGACGGCAGCACCTATTTGATGTTTCCAGCAAGGGTGTCTACATCACAGTCCAACAGGTTTAGTGCTGCAAATTTGCCTTCAAATGTGGCCTTAAAGACCTCTGCAATGTAAGGGTCATGCAGCTTCTCCAAATCAAAACAAATTTGGGGGGTGTTTAAGAATCGCTTTTGCTTTCAGCTTCAGCTTCCGGCTCATCATGACAAGGTCATGGTCGCTATTTATATCAGCTCCTGGGTATGCCCTCATCTTGGGCTTGTTGACACTGGACAACAGAATAAAGCTGATCTGGTGATGGACAGTCTATTTGAGAGAATGCCACATGTCTGCCCTTGATTTTTTATGGGGGTGCAAGGTGTTGGGTAAGGTAAATTGATGGCTTTGCGCAAACTCTAGGAGTTTGAAGCCCCTGTCGTTGGTTTCACCAAGGCTGAATTTACCCAATCATAATGTCAGGTTTACTAAAAAATACAATCCGTCCAAATCCATTGTAGTGCCGATCATACTCTACGCATGGACTCTGTTTGCCGATATGGAAAAGAGAATCCCTGCATTGTGGCCAGAGGAAGAATTGGCTTATGAATGTCAAAGATTAGACTGGTAGTCTTGTGCAAGACCTGCTCACTAACACTTGAAATAGGCTTAAGTAGTGGGCTTTGTCAGCTGCCATGTCTATCCATGTGCTCCCTCCAACAACAGCTACCAGCCGAATGATAAATCACTGAATGACTTTGGATTTACATTACAAAGCATTTACACTTTTATATATTTGCATTACAAATTCTGCATTTGTTCCTCTCTTTTTACATAAGGATGACAGTAGGAGGGGGGTGGACATAATGATAGGTTACTTGTTGAGTGTAGCTTTAATAGTTCACACATGACAAGTTTTATTTATGATGCCTTGCCATTGTTTGGCACAATCAAAACTGACATTCCACTACTTGTTTTTCTACAGAATTTTGTTTGCTGTATTCTTTATAATTTCCTCTTCTACAAGCTTAGTAGGCGCTACAGTGTGTTTCTTCAAGAACCTACATCTTTCTTCATGTCAATTTCTCTCCCTTGTCACACATACCCTATTTTCCCTGTTACAAATTAAAGGAGTGCACCTATTAACCTTGTAGCCTTTTCTGTTGACTTAATATTGTTTGATGTATTGACTATCCACACTGACAAGATGTCAAATCTGATGATGTATTTTTTTTTATTTCGTTACAGAACACTGTCTCTTATTTTGTTTTGTCACACATGGTGTGTAGAAGAAGCTAGAGACTGGTCAATGCAGACTGCTGGTATGGTTGCGATAGTTGAATCTATAGTTGTCACTGCTGTGACATACTCTGATAGCTCAAACTGGACAAGAAAATGCATTCTTCTGTACAGTAGGCACGTGTCCTATACAAGATGATATCAATAGTAGTTCAAAAACTGTTTGCTTTTGTTTAGTATGTATATACATTCGACAGTAATATTAAGCTGCAGTGTTCTTTTGTTCATACACGGCAGATGAATATGTGCAGGAATGTAAATGTTATTATACAGGTACGATAACCTACACATACAAACAAAGGGTATCTGCTGTCTTCTCAAGATTTGATCATTTTGGAAAGCAGGAATTCTTTCCTGTGCATTTAGCAGGAACGCATGTGCTGCCACTGCGCTTGCGCTTTTGAGGTTCAGTATTGTGGAGCTTGTATCAACAAGAGACTGTGTTCATCCATGTCCCACCTGTGACGTCACATGCGGCTTCGTGCTCAAATGGAGATTAGAAAAAGAAATTGTTTTTATTCAATTTTTCTGAGCTTTTTATTTCATTTGTGATTTTATGGTCAAGGTGTTAATAAGGACATGAACTGTGTCTTTTGAGTGTGATATGTGCCTGTCACAACTTGGGTAGGTGTTTAATCAGTATCTTCAGATTTACATGCACACTCAAAATACACTATGTACAAAAATAACAGGTATGCTGTGTAATATAAAGCATTGTTATCATTGTAAAAAAAAATATATATTTTGTTGCAGCGAACCTTATTGGAGTGGAATTAATTTGCCCAACATTCAGAGATGGACAAAATATTGTCAGCTGTAAGATCAACAAAACAGCTGTGGAGGCTGCAGATTGTGAGTCTGTGCAAGAACATGTGACACTGGAAAAGACTACACCTTCCCGTCGAAATCCACAACCTGTAGGTTCCACTGAAAGCTTCAATGCTTCTAATTGCAAACATGTGCAAGGGCGTGTTGCGGATGGCTGCTGGTGTAATGAATCAAAGGGAGATATCTTTGACTACAAGTGTGCACTAATGGCCAATCGAAGTCAAGATGTCAACGCAGAGCTCAGATGCAAAATTTGCATCTCACCAAAGATATCAAGTGCTCTGGTAGAAGAAATACATCCAAACTGCAAACCTATGCGCTTTGGTTAGTATTTTCTATATTACTGAGTGTATTATATATTGCTGCATATTCTAGAATAATAGAAATCGAGTTGTTGTTCAGCAAGATCTCTAACATTTGCAAATATGTAGGCATGATATTAGCGCCAGGTCACATCATCACTATGTTTCTCCTGGTTTATCTTTCACTTACTTTCAACCAGTCTCTGTAGCTGATTTAAAGACCATCTTGAGGGCCGAACCAACAACTTGTCAGTAAGACCCAGTACCCATCCACCGTGAATAATATTTTAACGTTTTGTGACATTTCCTTTGTTGTCACTGTCAGTTTATCAAAAGTCGTTTTTCTGCCTTTTTGTAAATCGCTTTCTCATGAAACAAATACTTGGCGCCAAATGTATTATAGAACTACCACCGCCAAGTCTCTAACCAGGGATGGGGAGTAGCTGTAGCCTAGCTACTGTAGCCGGCTACAAATTTTGTAGCTTGTAGCTTAGCCGGCTACAAATTTAAAAAAAGTAGCTTGTAGCCGTAGCTACATTTTAGAAAGTAGCCGTAGCTTGGCTACATGTTGGCTACTTTCACGACCATTCGTCGACAGCGTGTCAGCAAGACGACGACAGCCACTGCTCTCACTGCTCGGTGTCTTGACAGCCAGACACCCACGTGTCTCGCACGCTCAGTAACCGCAAGTACTGTGTCGTCCATGTGGCGGGAGCGATTTGAAAAACGAAGATGGACGTACCCATCAATTTCGAGCCTTACTTGAAATTCTTTACATTTTGTGAAGCAACAGAGAGTGGGTATACTTTCAAATGCATGAATGGGTGCGGCAGCACGAAGTACTCGACGAACAAGACGTCGGCGGTTAATTTGAGAACGCACTTGCAGGTAAGTTCGTTGAGATTTTCATCGATCTTCATTCTTCATGTTCTTGCTTTTCTGCTTTTGGAATAGAGGAGTGTACATGTTGTAAAGATTGTGGAAAGGTAAGGGGTTGCATCAACGTGATTACCGCTGGGGCGACGACTGATCAAACTGCTGTCTTTACCGTTTCTGTACTATCTATTTAGTCTTTGTCATAAAGTGTGTGTGTGTGTTTTGGTTTGTTTGTATGAAAAGAGCATGGAGGACGTTTGAACAGTATGGTGGCCTGAAGGATTTTATATTTAATGCTAGTAATTTAATATGACAATTAGCTTGGTATAAACTTGCTGTGATTGTGAATGGACTTCTAAAATTTTGTTTCATTTTCATGTGTTTATTTTAGAGGAAACATCCACTGCTTGCCAGGCAGTTGACTCAAGACTTGGAAACGTCACGAAAGCGGAAAAGGGAAGACGACGACCAACCCTCCGTCTCGAAGCTCTTCAAAGTGGAACACGAGAGTACCGTCAGCTAAGCAGACGTCAATTCCGCCGTCCTTGATTGCCTGTTGGAATGCAACCTGTCCTTTTTCATGCTGGAGAACGAGAAGTTTTCAAAGTTCGTGTCCAGACTCACTGGCCAGGAAACGCAGTTAATGAGCAGGAAAACGGCGAACCAAATGTTGGAGGTAAGTTTTACTTTTTTTTTTTCTTCCTTTTTTGTTTGTTTTACTAGTTTTATTTTAAGTAGGGTGATGTATCCACAATTAATATCTTTTGTTCTTGGTCACAGAACTCAAATTTCATGTGCCTCGACTACTTGCAGGGCGAGAAGTGCGTGGGCTTGGGACACCTCCTGCCTCAGCTCAACACCCTCAAAATCCGCATCGAGCAACAGAAGTCCAAGCTAGAAATCTGTGGTCCCCTAGCTACTGCTGTCCTGAATGGGTTGGAGACCAGATTTGCTAATGCCTATAAGGACCAAGACACCCTGCTTGCAACTGTGTCGAACCCAAGGTGAGGGAGAGTTTTCGTTATTTCAGTGTATTTTTTCTTCATTTACAAGCTACTCTCTGTCACTGTTCTTTTGAGAATGAGAAGAATGTGAAGCGCTTAGAGCTCAGATTACACGAGAATAAGCGCTATACAAATATCCGTAAATAAATTAAAAAATAAACTTTTGATGGGAGGTGGGGGGAGGGGGGTGTTGATTAAAAAAACAAAACATAATATTCACTGTCACTGGTCTTTTGACACTTGCCTACAAATCGAAATAAGTACATAAAAACCAGTACATTTTATAAAATTAATTAAAAAACAACAATAAGAAAAAAAATTTAACGAAATTAAACAAAGCATTAATTATTGTGCATATTATTGTTTCAGGTGCAAGTTGATGTGGACTGGGGACCAAACCCTGCGTGAGAAATGCAGATCCCTCTTGACTGCAGAGGCAGCATTGATGGACACGCCAGTCCAATCCCCAACCAAGTGCTCAGCTGAACAGGCAGACTTCATCATTATGAAGAAGTTACCGGCACCCCTGAGACAACTACCTTCCTGATGTCTGGATTGTCGCAGAATGTCAATGAACTGGACAAATAGCCCACGATCAAACAACTCTATCTGCGCACCATCACCGTCTTGCCAAGCAGTGCTGCGGTTGAGAGATAGTTCAGTCTGGCAGGACTTATCATGACAAAGCTGCGCACTAGGGGGACAGACAGCAACTTCGAGGCCAAAGTTCTGGTCAAGTTCAATTCCATGGAGGACTGAAAGCATGTAGATTTGTTTTAACAGTATTCACAAATTATCATCACTAAGTCAAAAGTTTGTTTTATACCTTTGCATTTTGTTGTTAATATGGAGTTTTTGGTGGTCTCAGATCAGAATAAAGGTCAATGTATATAAAAACCAGTTCTTGTGTTAGCAAGTAATAGTGTTTTGTGTGTATGTTTGATGTTTGTGTATGTTGCTACAGCCAGCTGGCTACAGCTAACTTTTTATAACATCAAGCTTTTAAAAGTAGCCAAAAGAAGCTGGCTACATTTTAAAAGTAGCCCAAAGTAGCTGGCTACGTTTTGGAAAATTGTAGCTGTAGTGTAGCTGGCTACGTTTTGAAAAAAAGTAGCTGTAGCGTAGCCGGCTACAAATTAAAAGTAGCTTGCCCATCCCTGTCTCTAACTTGAATTTCTTGAATTAGTTGAAAAAGTTGTTTTATAAAAAAAAACCCTCTGGAATTACAGGGCAGGGCAGGGCACTAAAGGTATCCCATCCCTTATTACACGCTCGCTACTTTTAAGTGGCCCTCCTGTAGTCACAAATTTACCATATTCTCCCCATTACCCAATCAGCATATTGTTCTTTTCATAGTACAAAGACTGGTTTCATTAAAGTAACAACTGACGTTTTGTCTATCCTCGACAATGGGGATACTTATAGCTTGACTATACAATCAGAATGGACCGGACGCGAGATGCCGTACCTGCTCTCATCTGCTCAAGACAGGACCGGGTGGAAAATTCTGTCTGTTGCTGCTGCAACAATTTTAATTAGCAGAATATCACTGGCAAAAGACATTCATATATATCATCCCTTGTTTGAGAGGCTGATTTGAATGATTGTGTTTATTTGTCTGTAGACATATCATTTGATCTGCATTTTAACATTACATGCTTTTTGTCAACAGGCACAGAGAGTCAGGATTCAGGTGGAAGTTTAGATGTTTCTCTCATTGTTGGTCTCAGCATCACAGCAGTTATTATAGTGGCGTCTTTGGTGATCCTAGTTTTTATTTTACGCAGAAGATACTCTTATAAGTGTGAGTTCAGCATTAGACATTAATAAAGATATTTTAGTTAATTTTGGCAGCAAAAACGTATTGAAATGTAACAAAAATGCTGTTTCACATTGTGACAGCAAAATGTAGGTCGATTACTGACATTTCAAGTGTAAGTTTCAAACATTTAAAATGAAAATCACCCAGTCAGTTACAGTAGTGTTGAGTGTATATAAACTTAGGAAAGAATCACATCCACAGCTATATTTCTGTGTAGAACGTATGGATCTACAATGTGGGTGTTGCATGTGCTGGTGAGCTACTTAAATGTAGCTATAATTTGCTGGGACAAGGGAGGTTACTATTAAGTGGTCCACTCTTAATGCCATCTATATATAAATGTATACATTGTAACTAACATAAATAAGACACATGACCTACTTGTTAATTAAATGTTACAGTAATGTGTATAGTGAGGCATTGTATTGGTTTTATTTGTTTGTTTGTTTTTGTTTTTTTTTTCGTTTTTTTGGAATTTCCCACAATGCTATGAGGTTAATGTCACCATCAACCAAATGCAAGTAATTAGTATACCACATATGAAAAAGATTGTTGCTGTTAAGGACATTTCCATTTTACTTTGCGTTTTACAATTTAATAAAGTGTGTACAATTAACTTTTACTTTTTTTTTTTGCTTGGTTTCAACAGATAAATTGTATCAGTCTCTGCATCTCACTTTCCTGAGACATTCAGTGTATCTTTATGGAACACTGTCTTTATACTGCATGTGCTTTTCAGTATGTCTCTCCTTTCACGAACACCTTACTCTCCCTATATATTCACAATCACATGCTTGTCCGCAAACATACTTTATTGCTTGCTCGGTTAAAAATTATGGTTACATAGTCGAAGATAATAGTATCAGTAATTAATTTAAATTATCTTCTTTAACAGAGGCACTAAAATGTTAAATCTGGATTTAATTTGTTTCAGAGAGAAGTATAGAACTTAACAAGAGGCCCCCTTGGCTGAAACATAAAAGACAAATGGAACCACATGCCGCTGCTCAGTCCTGCTATGTATTATTTCTCCAGTCAAAATTAGTGGGGACTTTTATCCTGAGATGATTATATTCTTTTACAAAGTTAAATAGATGAGCCTCATCAAGAACTTTTAAAGATTATATATATATATGTTGCTGTATATGTATCATGTGTCATTACTTACTTTTCTTTTTTGTTATTTTCATGAAAGTTAAGCTGTATATATTCACTTCTTTTGCAGCCAATGTGCTATGCCGAGATTCTGTAAGTTTTTGAAGTGCTGCTTTAAAACAGACATGCAAATAATGAAGCAAAATTTAACTGTGGGTGTATTTATATTTTATCCTGTGATGTTTTTTCACTTTTACCTTTATGTCTAAATCTTTGGACATTTTGCAATATGTTTTACTTTGTTAAGCATCTTTATGCTTCTAGTCATTAATTGAAGCAGCTGTTAGCAATTTTCATATATACAATAATTTAAGGGTAATGTTTATGGTGAATATAAATTTTTCAGAATTTATGATACAGAAATTTAGTGTATTTATTTGGGATACATGTTTTGAAATTATTGGTAGTAGCAATTCCAATGGAAACACAAATGAGTCTGTTTTTACCTTTAGGTCATCTGAACTGGTGACAGGGTAACTTTTTGCATTGTACATCAGTATTTATACAATTTATTTATGCATTCATTTCCATACCTTTCTGACTTCTACAGAATAAAATCTCAGACAATGTTCTTAGCACCTTTGTCACAAATGCCATATAATCATTTTCTGTCAGCCAATGACAATCACCACATTTATATTGTACCTTTTATTAGTATAAAATAGCATGTACCATCTAAAGACCTCATGCCAGGCTTCTCTTCACTGATTCTTCTTCTGCTTTTAATGTGGTGCAACCTCACTTGTTGGCAAAGTCTAGTTTCAGACTTCCATTTGTCTCACCAACTCTCTGGATCCTGGACTTTTTAACAAACAGGCAACAGAGAGTTTCTGTTAACGGTCTTCTCTCAGATCTTTTTACCACCTTCTACAGGTTTCCATCAAGGCTGCTTCTTGTCTCCACTACTGTTCATACTGTACACTAACATTTGTAGAAGCACTACAAATAAGAGCTTTCTTGTAAAATTTGCTGATGACACTGCCTTGCTGTCTCTTTTGAATAATAGTGAACATGATCACAGTAGCACTCTTCCTGACTTTGTTCCTGGTGTGATGAACACTTTCTTGTCTTGAATGCCTCAAAGACTAAGGAAATGATTTTCGAAATTTGGACGAACAAGGCTGAGGCTGTTATCAGTGTTATCCATGATGATGTCATCAAGGTAGTTGACTCTTAAAAATATCTAGGTAATATCTTTGATAACAAGTTTAAATGGGACATCGACACTGACATGTAAGAGCCAACAGCATCTGTACCTGCTACGGAAACTCAGATCTTTCTTTGTCAGCTCTGTCATCCTCACTCGGTTCTGTCAGTCCTTCATTGAAAGTCTCATCACTTTTTCTTTCATCTCTTGGTTCCACAGCCTCTCCCTAGGGAACAGGAACAATCTTGTCTCCCTTGTTGATATCTGTTCCAAGATCACTGGAACCAGGCAGAGGCAGCCTTATGTCATCAGCAAATCCTCAGGAAAGCATCAGGCATCCTCTCTATTTCTGATCATGTGGTGGCATGTGAGTTTTCACTCTTGCGGTCTGACTGCAGGTGCGCGATGCCTGTATGCAGAACCAGTCGTCTCTGCAACTCATTAATTCCACTTGCCATTCACTTGATCAACTCTACTGGCCATGATCTTGTACTACCCTGAGGTTGCTTTGGGTCACCCACTGTATCTGCTTTTGTTAGGAATGTGTGTATGGGGGAGAGAGAGAATGTGTGTGTGTGTGAGAGAGGCACTATTTCAATATGCACATTTATATCATCTGTTTTATATCATGTATATGTATATATTATTGCTAGGATGAGCACTATTTTGAATTGCCCCTGGGGATCAATAAAGTTGTGTTGCTTTGTATTGTACAACACTCACAGGTTCACCACCAGCTTGCCTGTCTGACCTCCTTTCCAGTGGAAAAAATATAATTCCCATCATGAAATGAATTCATCTTCTTGGCCCACCGGTCTCAATGCTCTCTCTACCCCCTCCCTCCCTCAATCTTAACATGTAGTCAGCCTTCGAAAAAAACTGATCAGTACGGCTACATGGGTTTAAAAATATCTTTCAGTATTCCTGTTTTATTTTCAGTCCTAGATAGACAAAGCCTCTGTTTCAGTAGAGTAATAATTACTTCTTCCGCTGATAAAAAATAATGATAAATATTTAATATTTGACAAACTTTTATGCAGCTGGTCTCACTTAGTATCACCCTCAATTACATTTTGCTATTATATTGTTATGACTTGTTCTTTGTACTTACTGACAAAAATGTTCAAACACTTTGTTTGTATTCATTTCACCCTTTGATCAACTTCACTCCTTCAAGTCCATAATTATTGTTTGTTTGTTGTCAAGCCCATGCAAATTTTATCATGTATATTTATCTAAATTTATATCTTGCTATTAAAAATGTTAGGTATGGGAAGGGGGGGGAGAGTTTATTTTAATATGTTTTCATGTGTTTCACACTAAAGAAAGAAGCTAAGAATTCTTTCATCAAAGTTTTTTTAATCACAATTTTTTGTACTATCACTGCACCAGTCACAAAACTAGCAGTAAATACATGTTCATGTCATAATACAAAGAAATTTGATGGATATTAGTCCACATGCAATTATCATAATCATTATTGTTACAGAGTAAAGAGCTTCTCATGTGGTGCAAATTTGAGTGCATGTGCATACTGATTTCTTTCTTTATTTTAATTTTCATATGTACAAAGAATTTTAAGAATTTTACACAAACTGCCTGTGTTTATATACCCTCTTGCATATGCATTTTTTTTAAGAACATAGCATAATACAGTACTATTATCCTTACTAATAGGTTTAAGGACCATACTTTTGTAACATAATGTAAGAAATATAGTGCCTTCTTTCATAGAAGACATTAACTATCGTAGGAAACATGGATCTGAAATAAATTAAACTTTCTCAAAGGTACCACTATAGACACATATTAAGAATATTATTTTTTTGAACAGTTTTTTTAGGTGTCCGCACAAAGAGTATGCCTTTATGTAGCTATGAAACTTGTTGCGATCAGTAGCATCCTCCCACCCAGCCCTTTTTTGTTGAACTCTGTTTTTTTCATTATTCATGAACCATTTCAAATTTGCTTGATTTCTGGCTTGAGGACTGATTAAGGATTCTATAATGGTATTCATTTCTCTATTGTATTTGTGTCACTTTGCTTTCCCTTATCCTTTTCATCTCCTCCCTATGTTCATAGGTATTGTTATTTTTATTTGAATGAGCTATAAATAACATAAAATGGTGCTGAGCTGAATATGTGTTGTAAGTCATGTAATTGGATGTGAATAAGCATAACGACAATGTATTTTGTGTGGCGGTGGGGTTGGGGGGTATTCGACTATTTTATGTCTTTTGCTTTATTTGCTGTCTTACTCATTCTCCACTGTCCTTATGCTGTATTCAAACATCATCTTATTTATTTAGTAAGAAACGAATCTCACATTGTAAAGAGCCGTTGAATGCCATATTTTTAAAATGGAAAGGTATATACATAATCTAATCATATGCATAAATATAATATATAATCGTATGATTCATAATGAGATTAAACCCTCTATTGCTGACCCACATTTGAGAGGGGAAAGCTTAATTGTATTCTTAGAATTAAAGTGATAATTCTGCAACATCATCGACACTCGCCTGCTATATCTCCAACTGTTCCTTGCCTTTCCGACGAAAAGTTTCGTTTGTGCATGTCGACATCTCGAGTAATGCAAAGTCGGAAGCAGGTTTTTACCCAAAAGTCAGCGAACAGCTATTTTTGTTAGAATTAATATCTCGATACGAAACCATTTGAAAAACAAAAATCTACCACGGTTGGCGCAGTATGCATCTTGTTAAAATTCATTCGCTACGAATGCAGTGCAATACACTTATTTTCACGGCTGTTTATATAAGTACTCTTCTTCCGCTCTGATTATTTGCTGGCTATTGTGCAATTTTGTCTCGTTATTGAGCTTAATAAACAAAGATCTATTGTTATACTGAATGTCTTCTCTTGGTTATTAGAAGTGACTTGCGTTGTGTCGCCTATGGGCTGTGCGTTTTGTACTTTAATGACGTGAAAGAGACGATGATGTTGATTGTGCATCACATGTCTCCTGCTCCACCTTGGGTTCTTTTCCTGAGAATGCCATTTGTTAGAGAGAGAGAGAGCTTTAGCAGGTTAAACAGCCGCATAGGTTTTTTTAAATATTTATTATAACTAGGATTGGGAGAGAGGGAGTAGGTAAAACAATGGTCGACATTATCTAATATACAAATATAGAATCAATTTAAGGTGGCCACCGAAATAGCCGACGTAACAGCTAAAGTTGAAAATAATAGGTACTCACAGAGTTAAAGTTATTTACGTGTAGCTGTTATGGGACTAGCAT
Source organism: Pomacea maculata (assembly GCA_004794325.1). Taxonomy (NCBI): domain Eukaryota; kingdom Metazoa; phylum Mollusca; class Gastropoda; order Architaenioglossa; family Ampullariidae; genus Pomacea; species Pomacea maculata. The sequence continues at coordinate 195,902 of SRHC01003411.1, read as the reverse complement.
TATGAAAATTAAGTATAAAGTGAATATAAATCACAAGAAATCACGTGTTCTTTTTATTGTACACCTGATTTGCAGGTCGCCATGGCACGAGCGGATGTCTCTAGTTTAATAGCCTTCATTACATTAACATGAGGTGACCCCAGTCGTAAGATTAGTGACACAATGTTGTCACTATGAAACGTTTCCTTCTCTAGTTGAGAGGTTACTGAAATTTAAAATAAATATAGTTAAGGAGTATATAAAACATTTAAACTATTTTACAGTTTTCAGGCACCTTGTTCATTATTCAGTTAAAAGCTTTGCACTGCAACAGTGTTTTGTAGTTTAAGATTAATTAAGTCTCACACAGTCTCAAAGCTCACAAACTAGACTTGAAAGACACGAAAGTAACAAGGAAATATTTAAAAGCTATTGCAAAGTGAATCATGCATTGACTTAATTGGCTTCCGCCTCTCATTTTAGTTCTAGTGAGTATAGTATAATATAGAGGACATATGAGGAGAGACAAACTGCAAAGCTACTTCAGTCACAAGAATGGGTCATCAGCTAAATATGTGGAACACAAGGAGAATATCGATGATTGTGAATGTTCTTTACCTTTTTTGTCCATCATTAGTGGAAGGTAAATTTAAGTTTTCAATTTGTTTAAATACCTCAAAACAATGCGTAGCTGAGAATATCGGGTAAAATCATCCATCATGTGGGACATTAATCAAACGACCTCTTATATCTTTAAACTCGTGACAAATTAGTTTACGGCAGTTTGTAAACGTATATAACAAATGACTCTAAATTAACAGAAACATTAGGAATGGAATGAATATCGTTAAGGAGAACTGGATCTTTTAATAGAATGAAAGGAAAAAAATACTCAGATTGATCTTGTTTGAGTTTTACAATACTAAGTAGCCTCGAGAAATCCTGGCTCCCACCCAATTATTCGTATTATAAAATTATTGTTGATATCTTACAGGGATCAGTCTCACACCCTGCGGTAGTGATGGTGTTCAGGAACTGCTGGCTGACAAAGAAACTCATTTCATCTGCAAGGCAGAGGGGCCAGTAGAATGGAGATTACAGTCAAATAAAACCACAAGCGCCTATTTTCTAGCAGTATGCGACCAGGGGTGTGTTCAGCTGGATACAGTGAACGAGCTTTTCATCCTAAGAACGACAGATGCCCACAGTTCATCTATGATCGTCAAACCTGCGAGCAACTCATTGTTATACAACAACATCCAGTATCTGAACGGCAGTCTGGGGTGTAGTCTGAGAGATGTTGACATATCAGCTTGGTGTGGACTCAACTATGTGGGTAAGTCCTCCTTGTGTTGACTTATCGAGATTAAAATTTCAACAGTCTACGATTGGAAAGACTGATTACCCACGGAAATAGTTTCACTGTCAACTTCGTTTACCCCTTCAATGATTAGTAAATCTTCAAAAAATGACTAATGAAAGTTTGAGAAAATTAGCTGTTTGAAACCTAGGTTTTCTGTACAATAGTACTTAAAGATAATGACAATGCAGCTTGCCATAACACAATCTGTGTGTGTGTGTGTGTGTAAAATTGATCTCTATTCTTTATAAATTTCTGTTTACTTTATGTAGGTTTATCATTTCCTTGCACTCATGTTTTGAAATTGTCCAAACCTTTGTGCTTTTGAAACGTGTATTTCTTAATATCTTTTGTTGATTTTTTTTCTCTTTTAACACTCTCTGGACAGTTCTTTAACTTACCTCATCCTCACCTTTCTCACTCAACAGATCCGGCAAAGAACATTTCATGCACATCGTCTGCTGTGTCCTGGTCGGTTCATGTGACATGTACTGTCGGCAGTGTCTTCTCCTCTCGAAAAAGTTACTTTTGTCAGCTAATCCGCGAGAAAAATATGGTAAATCATTTCTGTCAAAATTAAACACTCACTTAGCAACAATAACTAGTTTGTATTATATCTATAGATTTCTTATTCCCAGCTTATAAATCATAGTAAACATGTGAAGCTTCTGTTCACTGACTTTTCAGTAGTTGATGGAAAATACTAGTAGTTGATGGAAAATACTACTAATGTTTCCATCTTGTAGGACGAGAACTGATGGTAGCTGACTGACATTTCAAGAATCAGTTACAGTAGTGCCGAAGATTAGCAAGAAGAAAAATGGTGTTGGCTATAATATTAACTGTTATTGGCTTTTTGAAAAATATATTTTTTCTGTATGACACTTGTCAACGATCAGTGGTATTTTTTATATACATGTAAATTTTGCCAAAATAGTCCAGAGATGGGATGGTTACATACCGCATCAAGATCAACTAGTACATGTTTAATATACTGCTTAAAACAGTGGAAAGGCCAGTTATACTTGTATAGTCAATCGTTGTTTAACTGAACTGTGTTCGACAATTCTTCAAAAAGTTTTGTTTCGGTCAAGGTATCTTTTTGTAAGTCATCATTAATACTAATCTGCTTAAACGTTGTTGGTTGCCTTCTTCTGCGCATGAATATCCAGTCTGCTTCCATTGCGAATAGCCGCGTGATTTGGGCAATTATCTATTACTCTGGAGGTATGTACACAAAGCAGACTTAGTTCTTCAGACACAAGTAGAGGATAATCCTCATAATCATATTCATTAGTACCATCATTACACATACGTATTGATTTATTAATTACCAACTCAGTTATTTAGCAGTGCTTTAAAATGTTGATTCTTCTTCCAGTCAAATAATGAAACCCTGCAAAGGGTCACCATGCTGACAAGTGAGAAGATCACTAAGAGTGAAGTGAAGGTGTCAGGTTCCTGTAAGCTCAACACAACTCTCCTAGCACAGGAAGGACTCTATGGCTTTTATGTTTCTGTCTCACCTGGAGGACAACACTTTTCTGCCAGTCATACGCGATTTGCAGTTGGTACTGATATTTTTTCATTTATTTAAGCAATGACTTTGATTATTTTCGACCTAAGTCGACAGGGGAATGCACTTACAGAGAGGCACAGAAAGATATACTCAGATGAAAGGAAATTCTTTTCTCGATTTTACAAATCTATTTATTTTATTTCATATTTAATGGCAGTATTTATTCTATGTTTATCTAATATTCACTCTCTCTCTCTCACACACACACACACACAATGGAATCATATACTTATAAGGGGTTTTCCAAGCATTTTTTTTAAAGTCATTCATTTGTTTTTCAGTCTTAGTCTCATTCCCACTTACTCTTCCTTCCCCTTCCTGTGTGTGTGTGTGTATACGTGTAATTAACTTTGAACTGTATTGTTGAGAGCGCTAGGTCAGTGTAAATACCTTTAAGTATTTCGGATATTGGACATAGTTCTTTTTATCCAGAACGTCCCAGGTCACCGACCGTGTCTTGTAGTCCACAGCCCTGTGTGTTGGAGAACACTGACGTGGTCTGTACATGTAGGACCACTAGTCTGGGACAACCTGCTGGGTACCTGGTATGGATAGTAGGTAACAAGACAAACCGAGAGAGGTATGTTAAAGAAGATGGACAGGCGGTTACTTCAAAAGAACTTAGTTATACCAAGACCTTGGTTTTATCCGATCATGGTAGAACATGGTTCATATGTGACCTCATATGGGGAACCGACACTGTTTATGGAGGGATCTACACTGCTTGTGTGAGAAGTAAGTAAAATATGTTCTGTCTTTAATAATGTTTCAGAACATATGCTATGCTGAAATAAGAAAGTATCTATATACTTCATGATAAGCCATGTACCCATTTCTGCCGGATATCTGTTGAGTTGGAATGGGATTTGACCAGAACTCGAACCAACAACTTTTTTTTACATTCACACATACTACCAGCCTGCGGAAACTAGCTGTTGTGTATATATATACAAAGTAAACCTTTGCCTATTTGAGATATGTAACTAATTAACACTTATTTACAGAGGCCAATACAACACTGCGCTTTTCTGTAAACGATCGTGAAGGAAACACGACAGTCAAGGAGGGTGAACAGGTTCACTTGAGGTGTGAATCCTACGGCCGACCAACACCAAACATCTCCATCTATAATAACCACAACGACATGGATATTATTAAAGGATCATCTCCTCTCAACTACACGTTCACTGCTCTCTGTGAAGACACATCCCTGTACACGTGCTCTGAGTACAGTGAATTTTCCCATCACAAGAATGCATCCCTTAATATTGACCTCGGTGTTATGTGTAAGTGGTACATTTTTCCCAAATGGTCTTCAAAAGGTCAAATTAATTTTAAGACTTAAATGTCTAGGTCTATATCTATATTATTACCATAAGTCATTTAAACCCTATCTAAATGAATGTCATGTTTGTGCATTTGTAATCATACATTGATAAAATATCCTTTTCGTTTGTTATTCAGTATTTGCGTAGTATTTTACAGGAATTTAACGTTGCAGGTAAACCTCGAAGTATATCATCCTCAAATCTCGGTAACATCAAGGTTACAGGCAAAAGACAGGTGCTGACTTTTGATGTCATCGCCTTCCCGGCACCTGATGTGTCTGCAATGTTGTGCTTAGAAAATACAATCATCAACAGTGAACCTTTTTGTGCCGATAGTTCAGAGGTCATTGCTTCGTGCAGCTCTGACAGAAACCATCGTTACCTCTCCAAGTGCACTCTGTCTATCTTCAGGAATGTCTCCCTGTCATGGACCGGCTTTTATAAAGTGATGGTCACCAATGTACTTGGAGAAGAAAGCTTTACAGTTGAATTCAGCGACAGTGAGTTACATTAAAAGTTGTCTGCATTAACTACACTCCCTTGCTACAGAGTGATTTCAATAGTCTATCTTTTTACCTTCTTTCTTTCCTTCTTCTTCTCTCTGCTTGTGTGTCTGCATGTTCTTAGGTGATATGTACACGTAAACACAGTTTTAGACCCGTTCAGACATCGTTGGCTACCCATTTTCATTTTTTTTAAATTTAGCTATCTAGAAGATCAAAGTAATGATATGCTAGCTATATTTACAACTGATATTTATGATTACATAATTATTCATTTCATTTCATCAGAAATTCATTATTATTTGAACAGCTGGTTCTTATTTCCTAATAGAAGTGTATGTGCACGCGTTTGTGCACTGCTTGTAGAAATATTACCAGGTGCCCTCATATTAGTTGACTATTTTAATGAGCTGTCTTTACATAGGAGCTGATCAAGAATGTGAGAGGAACTGATTTTTTTTCACCCTTGAGTGCAATATGTTGATACACATACCTTATTACCAAATATATATGTCACAGATTAAAACAATTTCTTAATTTTACTTAATAAAACTTACAACTTTGACCAGATTATTCGTAAACTTGTTTGCTTCAAATTCTTGATTTCCTGTAACCTTTACACACACATTTCCAAACTTAGTAACACTTTTGATGTCATCTGACATTTTATAACGATCTTGTAGCCCCAAGATTTGACAAATGTTTGAAGTCTAGTACAACCATTGCTATTAATAGTTCAATGCCTTTTTAGTAAAATATTATGTACACTACTGATGTTTATTATTATTATTATTTTATGCGTGTATGTATGCACACCAGCTCGCACATACGGATGTCTTTGTTGTGTCGTGAGACACAATTTGAAAAAGAATACTTTAATTAGAAAAAAAAATGATATCAAAACGCAAATCACCGCTTATTCCACTCTATTTAACATTCTTTGATGATACAAATGCTAATCAAGCTTTCTTTAACTAAAAAGCTAAGCTAAACGTATCTTTTGTTGATTTACTTCTTTTCACACAGGTGAAGGTGAAGAAAACAAAGTTTTAACGGAAAGAGATTTCCCTTTGTGGGGCTTTGTCGCTGGCGGCGTTGTTTTCACCATAGCAGTGGCTATACTTATTATTGTTATCAGGAAAAAATTGAAAGGTAAAGCTAACATAAATTTTCTTCAGATAAGTTGCTGTCGAAACATAGAAGACGAATAAAGAATACTAATTAAATCTCTTTCTAGCCGCATCTTACATCTCGTAGCAAGAATAAGTGTAATTCACCTCCTACCCCAATTTTTTTAAAAAAAGGTCAGAAAAGGTGCTAAACCTTTTTTCATATAGCAAATATTTCAAAGTAATTTACACAAAGTAACTACCTTAGCAGGACGGAAAGCCGAAAATTCAAAGGTCCCACAACTGTGACTTTTAAAGCCGTGTTCGATCTGTGACATTCGATTTTTCGGGATATCGAGTGCGCATGCGGGCGATAGGTGTGACGCCATCAAAGGAATCTATTTGCGTTTAACCAGTGCCGGCTAATTAAGGCAACTGTCGCCCGCCAACTGTCAATGGCATAATGGCGGCCGGACTATACGTAGCGACCGGAAGCGCGCCCTACACATGCGCATCGCATGCCCGCCATTTATGAACATCTGTTTCTTCACTTTTCACAACAGAAAAGTTTCTCAGCGATCGATTGCTGTGTTTGACTCTTCGATAACAGTACGTATAATTAATATACTCTAAAGTAGCACAATTATTCAGATTTTAATTCCAGCAATGTGCTAATTCAATGCTGAATGTTATGCTAATAGAAGAAAGATTACAGTGCAAGTAAAGAAACACATTAACACAATGAATACAGAAGTTTTCCAGACAGAGTAGAAGTCGGGCTCTGCAGTTCTGAACCATTGCAGTTTGATAATTCTGCAGAAGATGTAGAGCATCTCAAGTTCTATCTGAAGACAGACCCAGAAAAAAGGACATGCTTGGTACATGATTTGTTTTGATATGTTAGTAGGAGGAGTCAAATTTTTTTTTATTTCTTTTAAGGCTTATATAGTCAAAATCATATTTAAACGTTTTCATTATTTTTTCAACTTAATAGCTTCAGGATAATGTTCCTTTCTTCTTTCTGTAATTCTTGTTTCTAAAATGTCGTGTTATGTACATTTATTGGCAAAAATGACATCCGTTTTTTAATCGCAGAAATTTGGGTGAAATATCCTTTCCTATGCAAAAACATCAAGGAGAAAACTTTAATTTTGTTCTTTTTGATACTTTATTCTAGTCTACCTCTTCTATCTTCTTTACTCAAACCCAGTACAGATTAACTAGTGCTTCATAAAACATTAATTAAATATTATATTGAATTTTAGTTTTTATTCAGCAGTAAAAATGAAATATAATGTGTTCGATTTATTATACACACGACACATGTCTTTCCTATATGTTCTCTTTGTCGACATTTTCGTCAGATAAGTATCGACATCTTAAGTCCTCTGAGGCCGGAGGTGTGCAGCTAAACAGCACATTATCGGCTTGGCGCAGAACACTTCCTGCAGATGACCAGCTCTGCAATGACCCGTGACCTATGCACAAGGGAGATAAGACAGGACTGCAATCACTAAAAGCTGTTCCTGATCATTTATGATCTCTGATACCTCACTCCAAACATCTACTAGGTTTCAATTTTTTTTAACGAATTTAGTTTAATAATTAAATGTTCTGAAACATGCTAGACCATTATATTATTTAAAATATATCACATAAGGATAGAATTTAGACACAAAACTTGTTAATTTTTTTTTTTGGAGAGCTAATTTACGTGGTCACTTTAATAATAGCTTACAAGAAAGGGCTGAGTCCACGAGGAAATTAATCTCAATTTGTGGCAATACAAATTAATGCTATACACGATGCGTAGAGCTAATTGCCTTTAGTTAATCCTCAGAGAAAACTGTTTAAAAGTGAAACTCAGCCCTGTTTGGCCTCGGCATTGAGTTTGCTATAAAATCACACAATTAACACAATTAACACAGGAAACTTGATAGCGCAATAGCCAACAGTTTTAGTCGTTACAGTTCTCAGGGCTGTAGAGGCTGGCTGTTCACATAAAGATTGCACTGTTTGATAAGGCCATAACTTACAGTTTCCTTCATTAATGAACAAGAGTAACTCACAAACAAATAAAAGCACATGATTTCCAACTCATATAATTTTACACTTCATCTCATTCGTTAAATCAAGCAATCGAGGAACAGCGATTCTTCAGTTTACTTAATCAAACAAGTTATCAAACAACACACACAAATCTGTCTTTAAAGTAGTAATAAAAGTGCTGTAGTATGTTTTGCATATATATATAATGAAAACCAGAGTGATTCAATGTAAGATAACCAAATTACCATATTTAGGGTTTGGATTTAAAAATAATTTATATAACTTCACAGGCCGGTTGAGATAGAAGTTCTGAAATATCTGAAACCAAAACAAAAAACGTGCTAAATTAATTAAGTAATTATTAAATTAGCTAGCATTATAAGTCTATCTATAAACCTGCCATTAAGCGAATTTTGCACATTTGGTTTATATATATATAAAGATGTTAAGTTGCGGGACTTGACAGTCACTCATTAGTAGCAGTCAGGCCTCAACTCTAGGGAGTAGTGGCTAACTAACGAATACCAACAATTTGATGTGAGATCATAATGCTTACTTAATTTTTTTAAAGTCTTCTATGATTTTTTTAAAAGAAATGGGCCTCCTGCTGTTTAGAATGTTACTGTAAACAAATAAAAAGGACCGTTATAATTATAGTTTCAATATTCTATCGTTTAATATCGTTTAATTAATAAATATGAATACGACTGGCTTACGATTATTAACATATCTTGTCTCTTTAGTTGTTCTCTTTGTTCTCGGGCTTCAGTGATAAGACCCGGATGAGCATTTGCCATTTTGTTGTCTTGTCGCCAGCAGCATAAGTCGGTGTCTGGCAGAGCCCCGGATGTGATAAGCCGGGATTTCCAAGCTTCTAATACTCGAAGGCAATGAGGGTTGAAGTAATTTTATCTTAAGGGCGGACCTGAGACAACCAGGACATCACTAGTTTCTGATGAGTACAGACATACTGACTCATCAGACATCCGCCATGGATCTCGCTAATCTGAATGAGTGAATGCCCCTGTTATTCGACAGACACGACTGACTACAGGAATTTCTGCTTCTTTAGCGCCATTGGCTCGAGGTATTTACATGTTTAGGTAATGCAGTTTACATTCAGTCCAAACAATATTTCATTCCCGATCTTCTGCGATGAATAATCAAAAGGTGCTTTTAATTAGTCCTCTTTCTTCGCCGTCTTCCGGTCGCGACAAAGAAGGAAAGCTCAAAATGAATGATGGCAAATTTTGAACAGATAAAAGGAAAAGATCTTCAATATTCCTTAAAGACGACAGTAAATAAGCAGAAATAAAACACAAAGTATTTACATGTATAGATAAAATTGAGAAATTGATTTGTACTTGAAAAGACAGCAACAAAAGGTATAGTTAAACTTTGAAATAGCAATAACATTGACAAAAATAAAACATATTAATGTCAATGTCCCTTGATAATAAATGTCATTCCATATTATGTTATTACTTTTTTATTAAAGCGATTCTAAGAAGTCAATTGTTACTTATAATAACAAAATATAAGCAAACATTGTATGGACAAGTATTTTTTTTAAAAGGAAAATCACAAAGCAAGTTATTTGTTTCCACTCTTTAGTTTTTATATTTATGCTCACACATCTGAGTGTGTTTCGAATTATCATGCACCATGTAAGGAAACGACTACAAACCTAAGTCTGTTCCCTATTGAACTCTAAAAGAAGTGTGTCAAAGGGAAGGAAAGAACCCAAGTCATTAGAGATTGATAGTTATTTTATATAGTCTGCAATGTAGTGAGAAATGTTAGCATTATTCGACTTTGTCTTAATTTATTAAACTACAAAATGATAACTAAGCATACCTTTCCTTTTCTTTACTTTCCTAATTACAGCGATAAGTACAACAATCCCAAAGATGAAGACGACGAGACTCACTACACCATAAATAACGGCTGGGTTAAAGGAATCCAAGTCTTCGTCGGCAGCTGGAAAACAAATAACATGGAAACATAAACTGTTTATTCTGATTTTATATATATATATAAATGGGTGGGGGTGTGCTCAGGAGAGAGGGGTGGGTGGGTACTGTTTCTTTGTACATATATATATATCTACACACATATGATAGTGTATGTAGTGTCAACTACAATTCTATGATTGGAGTTTGTGGAGAAATTGGTAGCCATCATTGAAATATGTTCCTTGTTTAATAATATCCCTAGGCAAGTAAAGTTCTGTTTACCTATTAATGACACTTTAGACAATAAAACATGGCGCAAAGACTGAAAAAGAGTATTTTGTGATTTAGATGAGATATAACAGACTGAAAGAGAGGAGAAGGAAGTTAAGTAAAATAATTGATGGAGATATTTTGAAAGATCAAATCTGCTCATGTTGTCCAAACTCACTGTAACTGATCTCAGCAGTGAAATTCTCTTCCCCATGTTCATTAATGATGTACACCTTGTACAAACCATGTGACCTAGACGGAATACCTGAGATCATCAGAGTGCACCTGGACAGGTAACGGCGTTTATCGGAGGTTTTACAGGTGACATTCAGCTCTGAACTTTCAACCTTCCTTGAGAAAGGGTCAGTGGTGTTCATGACTGGTGGTACGTACCACACCTCATACTTGTATGGTACAGGGTAAGCGATGATATCAAAGCTCAACTCCTGTGTTTTTGTTCGAAACTTGATCGTGCCGGGATACATGGATGAAAGGATTCGAGGTTTGCCTAATTTGTTAGAAACAATAAAAGCAGGTGAACGTAAAGTGTGTAAAATTGACAAAGGATTTGACTAAACATCGTCAGAAACTTATAAAATGTTATAAATATAACTAATTTTTCAGGGCTGGGTGTTACAAGAGCAATGGCAGCCACAAATATAAAGAAAAGAAAACGAAAACAAAAAAAAAACCATTTATGTTTATGTACATTTCCTACTTACAGTTCACCTCCAGTTTGAGTGATGTGGTCACTGACTGACTGGGAAACTCATTCCACGCAGAGCACGTGTACAAAGCCGTATATTCACAGCGAGCGATGAAAGTGTAGATGACAGGAGAGGAGTGTCTTATGAGAACAGTGTCGTTGTCGTTGTTATAAATGGAGACGTTTGGTTTGGGTCGACCGTCGGATTCACACATAAAAGTTATTTGATCTCTTTCCTTGACTTGCTGATTTCTCTGTAGGTCTTTTAATGAAAGACGTGGTGTCTTAGGAGCGTCTGAAAATAATGCACTAATATGAGATCATGTGTCTTCAAACTGTTACATTTCATCAAACGAGTTTAAAAAATAAGTAGCGAAACAGAACAAAACACAATGGAAAACAGACATCTAATTAGACCAAAGCACATATATTTTAGATTAATTTCTTCTTGCAAGTTTAGGAGGGATACCTCCCGAAAAGTTAGGTCTAGCAGACGACTACATACAATAGCCAACAAGGACTCACAGTTTTACTCAGCTCCCTATTCCTAAACTGGTATGCCAATAAAAACAGAAGCACAGCCTCTCAGTCTCATCTTTCATTTGTTGCTTAGTATATTTCTTCACTTAAACGCTTGTTTTCCTTTGTCATTAACTAATATTAAATTAATAAGGCCAAAATATTAAACAAAATCTTACATCCCACACTAGCAGTGTATTTCTCTCCTGGAATCAATTCGGTTCCCCAAATAATGTCACACCTGAGCCAAGTACTGCCGTGATCGGACAGGATCAGAACCTGATCATATTGTAGTCCTTGTGATGTTGATTCCTGTTTTTCTTTCGTGACTGCTGCCTTTCTGTGTGTCTGGTTACCTGTCACCCATCTCAGGTACCCTGCCGGTTGTCCCAGGCTAGTTGTACTGCAGGTACAGGTGACAGCAGTATTTTCTAGCACATATGGCTGTGGACCACACAATGCTGTTGGCAATCTGGGTCGTTCTGAGCAAAATGAACGTCTGAGTTTAAGAACTCATCCAATACAGTCAAATCAACAGCCTCTCAAGTTTGTCTATTGAGTACCCAAACTCGGCAGCACCAGGGGTCCAATGACTATGTGGCATCATAACTTAAATTTATTGCTCTTATACAGGATTTCCATCTGCAACCAGCGATGCTTCCACCAGTAAGAGCTGTTATGGCTGTTTTCACTGTCTCTATGGATAAGTGTGTTTTTATGTCTATGTTTTGATGTCCATAAATATTTGAGCGCAAATGTGGATTTTTGTGTACCTTTCCAAAAAGCTAACTTTAAATAAACTCAAAAGACGAAGAGAAGTATAATTACCAACAGTAAACTGTTTGTCCTCCGCCATAAAATTTCGTTTTCCCGGAGAGACAGAGACAAGAAACGAATAATTTCCCTCTTTTCTTGGGAGTGTTGTGTTGAACTGACAGGAACCTGAAACCTTCACTTCACCCTTGGTTATCTTCTCGCTGGTCGGTGATGTCACCATGGTAGCTGTTTCTATCATTTCATTTTTAGACTGATAGAAAAAAAATATACATAACTTTTAAAAATAGACGGTTTCTATTACTATTAAATCACACCTTATTCTTTTTACGTCTTTTACCAAAAATACAAAAACTCCAAAAAAGTCTGTTGGGAGGAGATTTAATTTGTTTCCTTTAACATTACGAAAAGTAAGCTCTTCTTTTTTCTCTTTTTCTTCCTTCTACATCACCACCACTACTGCCACTACTACCGTGAGCACGTATGGAAGATTTAGAAAAAACTGTGCAGACTGTATTCTGTGACAAATATATTAACGTAAAATATTTATAATTAAATTGTAATCTTTAATGTTACATTAATACTTTATTTTTTAGTCTTATGAACTTTTTGTCCACTTTGCATTCAGTAAAATATGTATTGCTAAGACATACCGCTTGTATGTCCTTGTATGTCCGGATCAGGGAGCATGTATACATTTTTCGTGAGGAGTACACTTTTTCGATAACACAAAACACATCAATGAGCCATGAAGTATTATATGCTTTACATGAAACAAGCTGTGGTGGATCTGTAATGCAAAAAAGAATAAAGTAATAAGAGAGAGTCAAATCATAGAGATGAATAGTTGGAGAGACATTCAGCAGGAAGCTAAGCTTACAAGGACCATATTCATGTTGCTCTAACAGGAGTTATATTGATGGAATGATTGGCAAATGTTATGCCACTGCACCAAAGATTGTGAATTGTGCTTCTATTTAATTGTCATAATAGTTTTCAGCTACTTTTTAAAGCACAAACTTAAACATATTGAAGATGACATGCAAGGCTGCATCTGAACATCTATGCTGAAGGCATTCACCTTCTTCACAATATGAGTAGCTATATTAACTGAGAATGCTATGAAGTCTTTGCATTGAGACCAGTTTCCATTATTATTATTATTATTATTATTATTATTATTATTATTATTATTATTATTATTATTATTATTATTATTATTATTATTATTATTATTTGCAAGGCACTTTGATAATAGGGTAAAGTGCTATACAAATTAACTTTTTCTTATTTTGAAATGAATAAATGTTCATGCAATGAAGGTTAAGTTTACCCCTTAAACAATCCTATCAAGGTTAAGCTACTGCAGTTTCTTGCTTCACTTTCCCCACTGCCTGTTGATGAAGCATATTTGATTGACAAAAGGCTTTTAATGAAGACAAGTCCAGATAATGCAATACAGAGTAAAATTTAATTTTGTACTAAAATGTGTTTGCTTACAAAAAAATCTTTAAGTGAACAATGGCAAGCTTTGGATATGAAAGTTGTTACATGCAAAAGAATGTTGAAGTAGAAACGTTTTTATAATTAAGAGTTACTGACAAATATTAAGAAATCCTCCGAAGGAAAGATATACACTGCTTAACTGATACTGGTATGAATCGACAAAGGTTGTGTACTTACCTACAAGGTTGAGTCCACAGCCAACATGATCATCTTCATGACTACACTCCAGTCTGCCGCTCACAAGTTTGACATTGTCATATACCTTTCTGTTGTTCTCAGCTTTGATGATCATAGTTGTCTTGTGAATGTCAGTGATTCTTGCTGTGTACAGGCCCTCAAAGGTATTCAGCATGTTACAGTTTTTATCACAAACAGCTAACGGGATGGTACTCGTGTCATCATTTAGTCGCAATGTCCACTGTACTTCTCCCTCAGCCGTGCAGTTGAAATAAGTTTCTTGATCATAAAATACTTCCCAAACACCATCATTACATTGTGGTGAGAAGCTGAGACCTGAATCATGAGGGGAAAAAACCAACAAAATGAACATAAATTTAAAGAACAAGAATAACAAGAAGACCAAGAAAACAAGCAAGAAGAAAAGCTGCTCTGTTCATTTGTAACATAACACGAGAGCTAATGCCTTTTAAAGTTTAACATACTTTTAAAAACTATTTATCAAAGACAGAAATGGCAACACCAGACGAGGTAACATTAAAATTGTTAATTGTCTTTACCCACGACGAGTGACAGACCAAACAGAAGAAGCAGAAGTGTTCGGTGTCTCTTGTTAACTTCTGTAAACATGGTGCGACTCTCACATAGTCCTGTGACTGGGATTCTCTTTCTTCTTGTGTCCCTGTGCATCTTACTACCCACACCTTTCACAAGAGGCAAAGATATATGACACACACACTCATCCCCAGAAAGAAGCTTACTGGCTACTTTCGTCTCTTAACTGCTTAACCCTCTCGCCTTTAAAAGTGTTCCGAGTGTACATTTTCAACCATGAGACTGCAATAAGGGTCAAAGAGGAGTTTTTGCACAGGATACTTGACTAACAAATTAAATCAAGAATAAAAGTGATAAAACGTTTCATGCGGTTGTTGTTGTGCCCTGTACTGTTGTGTTGTTAGTATTCAAACAGTTCAGTTATTGCCATAATTTGTCCTCTAGCAACTAAGTGAATTATGTGTTTTAAAACTGACGACCAAATCATAGAACTTTAGTTTTTAAATTTCGTACCAAAGAATGGGTACTTTGTATAATTTTTCTTTTTTGGAAAAATTAAAAAGAAATTATTTTAGCTCATAATAAATTCTTATTTTACTCTGTCGTAAATTGAGGAACTAACTTTCCTATGAAAATCCGCATATGAAGTGGCAGCAGGACAGAACTGAGAATGTTCCGTGTGGAAACTATACAGTGCCTGTACTGCTGTACTAAATATACATTTTCTGTTTAAAATTTCCCGCGAGAAACAAGTAAACTAATGACTTATATCTGAATCCTCTCTTATGCTCTGCTGTATCTGTTTCAGGTTCGAGGACTACAACCTGTTGTTCATTGTGTAAATAATTTGAATTGTTTGTTGTGTTCTTACTCATAGTGCATCATTGTTTATTTATTCATATTTTGTACTTGCACATGGCGTGCTATCATTCTAATTGTTTGTGCCTAAGAGTGAGTGAGAGAGACTGTGTGTACACCTGCGTTTATTTTTTCCAGCTTGCAGGATTTCTCAGTGATGAGTTCCGTACTACATCTACATTGAGGTTGGTTTGATAATTTTAAGAGAACAGGCATTTATAGTGTAGGGAAGCATGGAGAGGCAGCCAGCTCCGATAACTTACAGACAAATAAATTCGTGAAAGAATTTTTAAAAAATTCTGGAAGAGGAATGTAGTGTTTCAAACCAAGTTTGTCATGCGGACGAGACAGGATTTTTTTGGGGAAGAAACTTCCCAAGAGAACTTACATAACACCTATCGAAGGAAAAAAAAGAACTGCTAGTGCACAAACCAATGAAGGATAGGCTAACTTGTTGTGTGGCAAAACTAGTGGAGATTTTAAAGTGAAGTCGTTGTTAGTTTATCATTCTGACCATCTCGCCTGTGTGTTTAAGAACCACAACTTAATCAAGAATAAGTTGCCTGTTATGTGGCGTGCAAATTCGAAGGCATGGGTAACACGGCAAATGTTCAAGTGGGTACACGAAATTTCTTCTCCAAATGTCAAGAAATATTAAGAAGAGAAGCAGGTGCCACTGAAATGCCTTTTTATCCTGGACATTGCTCCTGCACATCCTCCATCCTTAAACAAAGACCTGATTGAAGAGTTCGACTTCATACGTGTCGTGTACCTGCACCCTTACACAACCCCTTTGCTTCAACCAATGGATCAGCAAATCATCTAGTAACAATTTACCTAACCTGCCTTTGAAAGACTTTTGGTGAAATCATTTCCATATTGTGAATTGTCTTCAACTAATTGATAATGCATGGAACCAAGTCTTGTACCGCACCATGAATTCCGAATCGCGGAAACTGTGGCATGAATGTGTACCAGAACACTATTTCGGTGGCTTTGAAGAAGAAATTGTGGAAGAAATAGTTTCCATTGGGCAAAGCATGGGGTTAGAGGTCGACACTGATGATGTGAAGGGCCTTGAAGAAGATCACAGTAGTGAGATCACAATAGAAGAGTTGGAGCACCGCTATCAGGAACAACAAAAGAGGAAGGCTGAGGATATCTTTTCGGGGGAGGAGGAGGGAAAGGAGGAGAGTTCTGTCATTAAACAAATGTGTGCTAAATGGGAGGAACTGCAGGCATTCGTGGAAAAAAACTTACCCCAATAATGCTGTAGGCAATAGGACTCTTAATTCTTTCAATGGAAACATCATGTCCTACTACCGAAGAGTCCTCCAAAGAAGACAAAAACACCAGACTCTAAATAAGTTGTTTCATACATCCTTAAAACGACAGAAAAAGGAAGTTACCCCAGAAAGTCAGCTGCTCTATGTTATTATGGAAGGGGATGCCCCCTCAAATCAGTGACTCCAACCTTACCACACACCTCCATCCACTCAAGCCATCATATTGCAGTCAAAAGGTTGGTGTTCTTATGTTAAATTTATTTATTTATTATTTTACTATCTCCGTACTGTTAGTTTTTAATTTATTTACTCATGTTTACCTTTCCGAATCAAATGATAGGTGATTTTAATAATGTTAATAGGGTAAGACTGAGGCTGGGAACCGATTATTTCCTTTATTTCTAATGGGGAAATATGCTCTTGTTAACAACCACCTTCAAGGACCGGATTGTGTTTGTTAACCAAGGTATTACTGTATTAGTAACAATGCCTCAATGGCAAGCTTAGCTCTGATTTCTTAACACAAAAATAAATATATTAGGGAACTTGCAGACTTCAAACGTCGTGCACATCTCCCATCAATGGATGTGATCAAGGGGAGAGAACTAAATTTAAAATATAAGTATCTCCCTTAGACCAATCCCAAAAGATTACTGCTTAAGAAATTTAGAAAGTAACTTTGTAGAAAACTTCCCATGCCCAGCAAGTAGCTGTTGTGGACGGATGGGTACCTGATCTAGAATGGAAGGCAAAGATGGAGGGAGGAAAGGGCTGGGCTTCGTCGTTCACAACTCCTAATACCTCTCTTACTGAACATTTTACTTTTATGGTATTTAAACAAACATGAGAAAATAAGCATACAATGCACGAATTATTTTTAATTGAGCTTCCTTTTTCCGTTTTCATGCTTTGATGTATTTATGCGAGTATCAGAGAATCTGTGACCCAGGGTGAGTATATGAAGTCTGTGGTGATTATCAGAAGCAGAAGCAATCACCTTGCCATCAGAAGCTGCCTGCTTGAACTTGTTAGGGAGAGGAGAACTACAGTGAGTCTACTGTTTGCTTTGAATCTTTAATTCAGGTTCAAAGTGATGAACTCAGGTTTTATTTTGAGTTACTAATCTGCGGTGAAATTTCTCAGAAGTGTCCTGAAATGTCAACGCTTTGCAGCTTCTGCTTTGGCGGCAGAATTCTCGGGACCTATTTTTCATACAGCTTGCTCATCCCCAAGATGAGAACACTATAAAACTTCAAATTTTTATTTTAATGTGTGCATAGAAAAGAACAAAAAATGATATCATGCATAAAACACAATGATTTCAAACAGATTAAAAACAATCATCATTATCATATTTTTTACAAGGACACAAAGCTTTGATGTGTTCCGAAAAATGTTTTTGATTTTTCTGTGCTATCGAAAAAATAGTGTTTACATAAATCTGGCCATATTAAAAATAAGGATCTGCTACCGACAAGAATACTAGGGGCTCGAAAGAATATCAAATTTTATAAAAATGTCTGGATGTCATTTCACACATCAGTGTGTTTCTCAGCTTGTGCGTTCTCTACTTCAACCAACGGAATGTCTTGTTCAGAAACTTGGGTGGTTAAGCAGCTATGACAGAAATAAAAGTACACCAGTTTACATCCACATCAGCATCTCTATCTTATATATATAAAATCAAGAACGCAAGCACAAAGCTTTCTGCTGTCTTCAGCTGCTGGGAGCAAACTTTACAGTCACTTGGATCTTATGACATCTGCACTGTTATAATGTTCTCTGAAAAATTAATAACCATGATTATTATTTTGCCTGCAGATAATATGCATATGCAACTAATGGTACTGTTATCTTTGATTATGTAAAAGTAATTTTACGAGTAAGCGTGTGTATGGGGGTGAGTTGATGGGTGGGTGAGTAGCACAGAAAACAGAGCGACAAAGTGATTTATCTTCATACAGCAAACAGAAAATAAATGAAATTTTATGTTAGCTTGTATTTACACGTTATAAATCAAGGAAACAATGACATTCATATTTGTATTTCAGTATGAATCAAAATGTTTACTAAAATATCCTAATGATCACAGTGAACTTACGCATTTGACAACGTATTTTCAAGCCAACGATGACAGTTATTAGGACAAAAAAATGACTGTTGCTGCTGCTGCTAGAATGGCACCAACAATGAGACCGACGTTCAAACTACCACCTGAACCTGGTCCGACATCTGAACTGCCACCTGAATTTGTTGATAAACAATATAGAAAAGCATATCAAACATACAGGCACAAAGAAAGTTCCTCTCTTTTCTCTCACACACATGTCCAAAAGAGCATTTCAAAAGAGAAAAAGAGGCAAGAACATCAGATAGATGTCAAGGTAGCGATTCCAGCTGTAATTTTAAATGGAGGGAAAAAAAGGGACAGGTACTGTCGCAACTCCTTTTTTAGTCAAAGTATTCAACTTTATAACCAAGGATTATGATTCAAAGAAAGAACATGATATAATCATTCAACATTACGAAATTGGCTCTAACCAGCCAGTAACTAAAGAGGCATTAGAACTAACAAATTATGCAACCAAACGAAAAGTTAGCCCAGGGGGCAGAATGCCATAATTTAATATATAAAAAAAAACATAAACAAATTTTTGGTTTAATTACAACCGTAGGTAGGATTTTCAATTTGTGTACAGGCATAAATAAACAACTGTCTGATAGTATTTATAAATTTTTAGAAGGCATTCAATTGTCTGTTACGTGCAATATTAACAGAAGATGGCAAGAATGGGTGTACACCTTAATCATACACCAAGAAACCCAGCGAATCTGTGAGCAAAATTGAAAAATTATTGTCTTTTATTATAAAGGCTCTGACCTAACAATGAGGAATCATTGGGTCAAATGGGAAAAAAATGAGTTGTTGATGCGCAGGCTTATGAGAAGTAAATGTTTGTTGGAAAATAACTTCGATAAGATACACTCCTGCCGAGCCAGCTAGTTTCTCACAAACACATACATTAATAGATGCATGTAACACTACCTGAAGTCAACTTATCTGTTTAACAAAAAATCACAAAGCAAATTTTGTTTTCAACATCCTGAGACCTGTAATCGAGTAAATATTTCTTTAAAAAAAAACTCTATTTAAAAGCTGAACATTTAGTGGGTTTGGGCGTAAGTGAATGAGATATACCATTAATTGAAAAGGTAGATCATAAAAAGAATTATCAGTTAGCCGCTTGACAGAAACAGTGTTTTTCCTTTTTTTTTTATATCTCAACTTGTGGACGAATTGAAGCTATTTGTCCTATGTGTTTCTCTGACAATTTTCTATATAGAACGCAAGACCAACGAACTTGTCAAGAGCATGGTTGACCTTATGGGCCTCCATGAATCTTGTCTGACACCTTGGAGGGTGAGTGACGATGAGGTGGACAGAGGAAGATTTGGCTGGGAAAAAATGGACCAACCGTTTAATGCAAGACTTTGAGACCAGTCACGGATTCAATACTTCTAACTACCTATCCTTATGTTGTGATGATTAGTTTAGTGCTTTCCTGAATTTAGGGTTGGTTATTCTTTAAAACAATAAAAACGAAAAGATAGAGAGTTTTTATTTAATAATATTACAATTGCAACTCTGATCGCTAATAAATAAGTTAAATTTTAATTTTCACCTTTAGTCTTTGCAAAAAAAAAAAAGAAGCTTAATGCTCTCAGTAATATAAATAATACTAACCAAAGCGCATACGTTTGCAGTTATCGTGTATTTTCTCTTCTAAAGGATTGTTTGGTAAAATGCAAATCTTGCATTCAAGCGTTGCATCGATATCTTTGCTGCTGTTGGCTACAAAATCACACTTGTAGTCAAAGATTTCTCCATTTGATTCATTACACCAGCAGCTGTTTGCTACAGGCTCTCGAACTGGTTTGCAATTTGACAGATTAAAGGGTTGAGTGAAACCTATCACACGTGGATTTCGATTGGAAGATGTTTTCTTTTCCAGTGACACATAATTTTGTAACGACTGGCAGTCCGCAGCCTCAACAGCTGTTTTGTTAATCTTGCAGCTGACAATATTGTGATCATCTTTGAATATTGGACAAGTAAACTCCACTCCAATAAGGTTCACTGCAACAATAGAAAAATGTCATTATGGTGTAGCTTGCTTGACTTACAGATGGGGGAAGACAGTAGTGTATTTTGTTAAAACTGAAACCGTAAGATATTGATACATTCGAATTCTGAAAACACTTTTCTGCGTTCAAATCTTTTTAGTTAGAGCTAAATAAGTACAAGGCTATCGGGATAAACAAAGTTATAAATAGCCCTACTCGTTATATCAAAGATAGAAATTTCCAATGGGATTTGGCATTTTTATCATACTTAGTATTAAATTCAAAATAGAAGAAATTGTAAACTATCTTTCAAGACAAATCTTACTGATTTACTGGTAAAGTAAGGCGCCATTGAAAGAAAACATGCAAAGCAGTTTCCTCACATATTTCCCTGTCACATTGTAGTAGGCTGTATGAGCTTTTTACACAAAGATTCACATACAGTCATTACAAAGCAAGTACGACATGGAGGGTATTACACATAGTATCCAATTTGTGGTTGGGAAGTATCAGTGATCAACATTACTTCTCGACTAGCTCCAGCACAGATATAAACTAATGGGAGGCAAAGGTTTTATTTTTAGAAGAATGACCACAGAGAGAGAGGTCGTGAACCATGAACTTATACATGTCTGTGCTTTAACTGATCATACCATCAAAAAGAATGACAGAAGTGGAAATAATAAAGATTAGAAGAATCCATGCTCTTCAGAATCTATTATGACTGTTCCATGGCCAGAAAAAAATATTTCGTAGTTCAGGCGATGGACTGACTACAACAAACCAGTCTAATAAAAAAATGATACTTTGCAATGCTCTCATAATGTTGCTCTCTCCCCTGAACCAACTTTGTTAACCTAACTGATTCAGTAAGATATCGGTTTTGTCAGTCAATGCATGTTATTCATGATGATGTCAATTTTTTTCTATTAGTAAATAAAGCTTATATTGACAGCAGGAAACAACAACAAGACTTGTTGAATTTATTTTGTCTACTTTTTATCAGCAAAGCTTAATAAGGAAACCCATGGAAAATCAAATAAAAACTTTAAGGATTTCAAAATTACAGAAAAAAATGAAAAATTTGCAAAGCGAATACTCACACTCGAAAGGAGCATGCTCTTAGCGCTTAAGAATAAGAATGAAACATGGACAGCATACGAGGGACAGGAAAACAAATAACATATGAGCTATAAAAGAATAAACAACCGTACTAAACAAAGAATAAAATTAAATGCAGAAAACACAAAGAGGAACCAAATAACAAGAACAAGAGCTGAGAGTAAAATGATATTGCAAAAGGAAGGGTGTAAAAAGAGACTCGCATTATGTTGATGTAGTGTTTATAGTGGGTCACTGTTATGACAAGTGTTTTAACCACTAAACTACTGGGCACCCCTTCACTACACTATCCAAGCATCCTTATTCATTATTATTAACTCCAATTATTCTTAAAAATGTGAACTGTGATTAAATCTTTCAATTGCAAACTATATTTGAACACATAATCATGTACTTTCCAATTGCATTTTGCTAAAGAATTTGTGTCAAGGAGGTTGTCGTGTTAGCCCTAAGTAATGGAAGTTGTCCACTTCCTGTCGACTTTCGCAGTGACTTGTTTACACTGCGACATTCGTGTCGCCCCGTCTTCACTGTGCTCGTGTTACCAGTCACGCATGAAACTTTATTTATGAAGTAAGTCTTGAATTTGAGAAGTAAACAATCTATTCAGTAGTTATGCTCACATCGTATACCAAAAATTTTCGGCTTGTTCATGAGAGTAACCATTTCGACACTAGAATGTGCTGACGGTAAGTTTAATAAAACAATTGTAGACATGTTATACTGTATATTGTGATAATGACCTTCTATACAAGGTTATGACTTAATGTTCTATCAGGTGTAAATATATTCGTAATTTTAGAGTTTCGCACAAGAATCGCTTATCAAAACTAGGTGATAGTAAGTTTTGCTAACATCACTGCACACTCAACAACAACAAAATCATTTACCAGTAGACTATTGCTGTATTAGTTACAGAAATCTCTGTCATTATGATCATGACTTGCTTGAATACAGTAGATGTCAGATGTACACTCACAATCACACGAGGAAATTTGAAAGGCTTTTAATCACGCTGTACAGTATAAGTCTATAAGGCACATTCTTCAGGTGTCTTCAAACTTCTTAATGTTTCTATTAGTACATAATAACTGAGCTGAACTTAGCATTTTCACTGTTGTCATTTATAAATAGTAACCTACTTGTTTTTATAAAGATTTTCCATGTCTATTATTAAGAGTCTGAAGACTTCAAAGACACTAATAAATATTTTCAAAATGGTTACGACAATTAACACCTATTGTTTAAAAAGTGGGACGCTTCTTAGTATGCCAGCACATCTTTGTGTCTGACAGAAAAGATGGAGTTCTTTCATTTATACTGTCCTGACCAGGATTCTTGTATTATAAAATAGTATGGTTCTTTGGTAATATAATATGCTTAGAACACAACACTACACCAATATCCCTTTATTGTCTGTTTCTGTCCACAACAGAGACAGAAATTTTCCTTTGTTTGGAGTTGTTTCTATATCTGCGGTTGGTGCAATCATTTGGAAATAGCAATGAGATGGGTCAAAGGAGTCTGTGATAACTTCATTTTAACATCACAGCTCCATGAATAGGTTACATAAATGATAATGGTCTTTGGGGAAAGGCAGCGACTTTGCTGCTAGCAGTTTTGACTTTTTTCATCGAACAAGCTTTATACTTGATAGATAGAACTTAATATATTTACAGTTTCTTCTCTACTACAATATAAAATGGATGCAACCATAACATCAGTCGCCATGTTTTCTTCTCGCACATTATGGTTCTTATATTGATTATTACGTAATTGTCATTTTGTGTCTAGTGCTGCTGCTGCCATGGGTTATATGACTACAGGACTATGTTTCTTCTCTTACTCTAACGAAAGTTGTACGTGTTTGATATATTTCAATTAAAACTATTATTTATATTAGTTGATGCGGATGCTATATAAAAGGAGTCTGCATAAACGAAGTGAGGTAAATAATTATTGATACCATGTTTTACAGTTAATAAAGTACCTCAGCTTTGTTACATTCGTTACTTAAACTGTAAAACAATAGTTTATTCTAGAACCAACCTGCAGGAAACAAGAGGATCACCAGAAGTAGATCAATCTGAACCATTCTGACATGTAAATATTCCGACTACACGCGAGGAAGCTTGGTGTACACAGCACAACAGACTCTACTCATTTACATCTGTGAGCCGAGAGACCATGGGTCGACTCGACCAGTAAGTGTAAGAGGACAGGACTTTCGAACTCTCAGCGATCGAGGTATGCAGAGGCTGGGTCTTCTAGTGTTGCTGAATGGATTAGCAGACATTTTCGTGGTATTTTTTATCAAAACCTAAAATAAAGTACGAGTTGTATGTATTTAGCTTTTTCGTGTTATTTTTATTTGACTTGCAGTTACTCCTTAGCAGACGATCAACCACCCACTCGCGCAGTGATATCAAACGAAAATAGTACACTATCCTCTTTGCAAGCTGTTATAATTTGAACCTTAAAGTTTCATGTGTTTCTTAACTGTTAAATTTGATTTTGTAGTATGCACAGACCATTGGTTCTCGCTGAGAGTTCTGTTCTGTTGTTACATCAAGACTCATACCTCGCTGAGAGTTCGAGTCTAGGTAGGAAGTCCTGTCCTGCTACACCGGCGAGACGTTATGACCTCCTCCCTACACGAAACTATTGCTACCGATAGAGCGTCAGCTACAGTTAACAATGCTTTATATGACATCGCTTATATAATAAATGTACATAAACGATATAATTAATACTGTCAGCAATTAAAAATTTTGAAGCAGAAAGAAATTAACATATTGATGAAAGCTGGAAGTGGTCGACTTTCATGTCATATAAGAAGTTACAATAAGGACAGGCTCACAAAAAGATGTGATTATTAGTTATTTTTTACAGCTTTTACATAGCGAATTCGATGAGTTGTTTTACTTGACAATTGTTTTGTAAACTAGATAATTGATAATGTCAGGGCACTATATTTTATATCTTTCACAATTATGTCATAAGTAGGTCGAGGCTATTGAACAGAGGGGATGGATGGTCGGATCTTTTTTTCAGAGGGGAGCATGTTTACACTAATTCATTTGCGCACCGTGTTGAATTCGTTTCTCTCTTCCGGCCTGAGACTTGACATTCAGTTCTCATTATTCAGGAGAGACGTTTGTCTGTGCGGTTCTTGCCGTAGTGGGTCATCGCAGCTGGATTTTGACTTTGGTACCTTTCTTTTTCCTGAATGTGGCTCCAAGTCGGAATCGATCGCTGCTGCCCGCTCACTACCACCTCCTGTCAAATCCACACTATAGAAGACAGAATAACATTCAACACACGATATATTCCAACGAAGTAGTATATCAGTGCTTAAAAAAAAATTAGTTCCATGAAACGTTCTTCTTACTTTGTTGAACTTTCAAATAGTAAATTTTTAGCTGAAGACGTCGGTGAAAACATCTAGCCAACTATTTATAAGAAGGGAGAATTTACAATAAAGAGCTATTTTTATAACTTTGACACTTATTATGTTCTTTGTACTGCATACACTCATTTCTTCACTATATAAGTTCTGTATGATTAAAACAATACTGTTTCGAAACAAATTGAAAATAAACCATAAAAACAAAGTAGAAGTGCTAAACAGTCGTTCAAAAATGTCATTACAATTTGTGTTTTTGATTTCCACAGTAAATTTCACTCATTACCTTTAAGCAGCTACTTAGGCAGTGATTTATGAAAATTTGCTGAAGCTTTATTTAAACTTATTTTCTAGATGTAAAGAAAAATTAACAATGCAATTTGTATTTGCCATGCTTAAGCATATAAAGAGCAGGACAATAATGAACTTTACAAGAAACTATGCCTCATGTATCAAAACTATCTTCTTATTATAAAGATACCTTCTGACATTTAAACTGCACAGCATTACATTAGTTTTCATTTTAAGGAAACTGGTAATTTTGTATCAGCAATAGGCAGGAACATTACCTTTCTGTTTCTTTCCTGAATTGTTTTGGTCAAATATGATTGTTTTCATCATTCATGCTTGTGGAACTGAAAGGTAGAATCGAGAAGCAATGTTTCTCAGTTGAACCAAAAAAGGTCACTTCAAAGCATGTGATTGTAAAAGTTCATAACTCAAGAAAATGCACTTTACATATTTGATGAGCTCTTGTAAAAAGGGCAACATTAACTGACTCTCACATTTATGTATACACCAATTATTCTTCTTCATCACATACACACTGCATATACACATATTCCCTTCACATCCACAACATGCTACATATAGGCACATGCACACACACACAGAGGTACAAGTTTGCCATAGTTTAGGGGAACAGATGCTCTTTAATTTAAGATCATAATTCTTAGGTAGCAGAACTTATTACTGTGTCACAAGACAGTCTTTCAAAGCCACTTCATGAGAAAGTTATGATTTCTTTATGCAAAGAAGATAAAAAGATTGTGTAACTAAAGCCTTTATTCCTTAAAAAATGTTAAAAAATGTTAAAGCTGTGCGATATTGACAAAAAAGAAACCCAGTGGGAGTGTTAACATGGCGTTATGGCCACTGAGTGAAATTAACTGCTGACATTTCCACAAACTCTAAAATAAGGCAATAAATCTGTCAAAGTTATATCATGATATGTACAATAATGTTTTTAGCAGATGTGTGCAGCACTAACCTTTGTTTCACCTGCAAAAGCCATGAACAGTAATTCGAAGTCTCCATCTTGCATAAACTTTCCTCATCACATTCACCTGTCTTTTTTTTTTCTTTTGTGCATAATGGTTTTCCTAGTAATTTGAGAACACATCTCATTATGACAAAGCAGGAAGTATGGCAAAGTAATAGATAACTCTTCTTGACTTATGAAACCCCACAATTCTTATTTGTCTTGAATATGGCAATCTCAGCTGCAGATAGAAAACACCCCTGATGAGTACTTTGCTCTTCAGTATAACATTGCTACTGACATGATACCATAGTAAAGTAAGTGATTTTAAGATTAAGTTACGGTGTATATATTTCACAGATGATAATGTCAACAAAAGGCGATATATCTGTTAAAAGCATGCAGTTGTGAAGAAGTATAGTTACAAGAGGTTCATGTCTGCTATGAGAGTCTCGTCTCAAGTGAAGGCTAATATCAATATCTATCAATATATATCAAAATGCATCACTTGGCGGCTTCACTGGAAACGTCATGTCTCCGTTGCGGAACATCAGGTGTCATGACAGGAAGTATGCTTCACACCGAATCAGCAGCGATGACTATAATATAAAGGCAAAGCAGCCGGCCCTGTAAACAAGTGCAATAGGCAGAAGTCAAGTAAGGGAGGGGACTGAAAAGTACGTGCATTTCACCATGTGGTTACAGTGACGACCCACGAATAAAATTAGCTTAAAGGATCACATATCAATAAAGAAAAAAAAAAAAGAAATATCTTAGAAAGTAACTGGATAGAAACAGGAAGATGCACAGAGTTCAGACAAAGAGAATAATAAGTCTTCAAGTCAGATTGTTTACCAATGACAACAACAGAGTTCGTTTCATCCCATTACACGTTGAATGTGAAACTGCGTAGCACAAACAACAGCAGCTATTAAAAAAATTAAAAAGTAGAAACTATGTGTCATGGATAGCTGATCTCACTACTTACAATTCAAGCGACTTTTCTTCTGGTAGCTTTCTTGAAACTATACTTTCCACCACACTCCAAGCTTTGCAGAATGCTGTGTTCAAAATTTGTTGAGAAGGACAAGCTGTATAGGACTGGAGATCGGTTTAGAAGAGACTCTCCTTCCGATGGTCGTAAAACACCCTCTTCGTGCTCACCTGCCAATGACGTGTCATAAACCCTGGTTTTACCTAATTCAGTTTGGTCAGCAGTACTGGTCTAAATATAGACAGCAAGAGCACAGTAACTTCTGCCTTTTAATAATGTGAAGGAGATGAAGGAGACTGTGAAAGGTCAGAAAACACATTGGAGCACGATATCTTCATGAGCAAGGGCGGACATGTCTACTATAATATTATGTTAATCTCGTCAGAATTGCTCACAACATTATGGCTGATACGATCACAGATGCAGCTGTTGACACTTGACCATGCATTGATCTTAGAACGAGGAGGAGAATGCGCTATACATCTATATACGTCCTGTGGTAAGCAAGCTGTCACAACATTGCTGAACTCACATCCGGGCATTTCACTCCAGCATATTTTTTTCCTCCACATGACACAACACAAGGCTTGAGACGGGCCTCACAGTTTACTGTCGATAACCTCTTTTAGACTCTAATGAAACACGTATTGTCAGCTTTCGAGACTCACACCTTCACAAACATTTACCTATGGACTGATCCTACTCGAATAAAAATAGTACCACACTCAACAGTCCTGCAAAAATTGCCCTCATTTAAGGAAAAAGAAAAGTTAATGGGAGAGAGAGAGAGAGAAAATAAAAAGGCAGGGAAGGGTAAAGTTGAAAATAACAAAACTGTGGACAACCATCAAGGCATCGACTTCATTCCAACTCTGTAATGACGAGCCAGTAAATTAAATCAAGCTCATACTCACGGAAAACGTGTAATAACCACAGCTCAGTATATATGCAAGGTGTTGCTGTGTCATGTCCCGCTGGAGGGCGTTGTCCCGGCAAGAACTGGGCACCTGTAACACGACATCATGTGTGCAACGGTTTCCTCAAAGATGATATTGATTGTCACCGTTTTACATCTTCTCATAGTGTGAACATCACACATAACCAGCAAACACTAAATGTCACGGGGTTCACAAGTCCCGAGATTCGACCTGATGTCATTGTCAACAGCGACTTGATGCTTCAGTTGTGATTATTTCTCTCGCTATCCCTTCTTTCTTTCTCTCTCTTACACAAATACATTCAAGCACGAACGGTTGTTTGGAGGAACTGGCTGGACAGGTTCCTTCATTATTACATAACAATACAAGCAGCTCTCTTTGCATACAGAAAATTAACCTCGGTGTATTCTTGCTTTAGGTATGTCTCGTTTTATTTTTTCCCCTATGCCCTAAAAACCTCATTCCGAAATTACAACGCATTATCTCGTCATCAACGCACTTTATTCAACCTGAAACATCTGCTTATCGGTCGAAGCAATCTCACCCTAACCTTCAAAAAAAAAAAAATAGTGCATTTTTGTTGGCGTTTTGACATCTACACTAGCGATAGCACCTGTGTGCACACCTGTTTAGTCACACGAAGTTTATAAATCATTGAATTGATTGTTATGACACAGGCTTTAATAATGCTGCCTGTCCGAGGTATGCTCAAAGTCCTATCGTAGCTAGCTGTCTCTCACCTGTTTCACGTTTGAAGACACAGCCAACTACTGTGCAGCTCTACCCCAGAAAGTGAAATATTTGACATGTTTTAACTTGCTACAGCTCAAGATTGATTTGAGACTCCATCTGTAATCGTATGCGAGGCACGTGACGGGCTAGGTGTGTCTCATAAGTAAACCGGTGACTGATTTAATTAGACACTCTGATTAGCAAACCGCTGGTAACAGAATTTGTTTACCTGTTCAGGCTTTTTATCAGCTTTGCCAGGTTAAGTGCACTATACCTACCTACTGATATGAGATACTCGCATTCTATTTTCATCCTTTTGGATCTGTCGTGGTTGTACTACATCAGTCTCGTGTCATCAGTGATGTTGGCGTATTTCAAAGCGAAAGTATAACCAAAGTAAATACAAATTATGGCTAGAGTTCATTGATGTAACAGACTCGTCGGTCAAACATCTAACCTCTGCCCTACATGCAGCCAGTGTGGTCGTCTTGGGAGCATAATAGCCAAAGGTCCCTCTGTAGGGCATATTATATCCACGATTACCGCAGTGCAGGACCATTAAGTTCTTGTAATAGTGAACTTTCTGCTAGCTAATCCAACTTTTCAAAGACTTTAAGATCGAGCCCTGCTTTGTATAAAAGTATTACTGGCTCGGAAATTTGATGATACATCTGCTAGTTTTCACTCTCTGCAAAGGAACGTTGGGATTTATCTTTCTTAGAGACAATGTTGGAAACTGCAGAAGCTGATTGACGAGCCGCTGTTTCATGCAAAGAATTACCCCCTTGCCTCACCCTCAGCACCACCCCACCCCAAACAAAGAATGTTTTCAATGTAACCATGGCTTTGTAGTAAACACGAGGCCTGTAGCCCAGCAGGTACAGCGATAGGCAAACACTTGATCGCTCAGCCGATTCACACAATTGTTTCCATTATTGAAGCTCATGCCAAACTCGGTGAACAGTGGCCAGGACTCACACACTCCCCATGGCTGACGTGAGCAGGTCCGTGTGCAGTTTATTGATTCACTTACACCAAATGTTTGTGTTTTTCCTGCTTACGACCGTGTTTGTTCTTACTTTTTATTTATATCTGTATTCCTCATACTTTCAATAAATTCTCTGTTCCGGTCTTCGTGTTCTTGTTGATCACATTCTATGAAATTTCTCTAGGGTCATTATTTCCTCTAGACATTTATATAGTGGTGTGCAAGTCGAGTAGCTGTGACTACAGGTCGACTGGACTATTTACCGATTCGACCACGCACGAGTCGATTCGACCATATCCCGTAGTCGGTTCCTTCACAAACCTGAGTCAACTCGGCCACATCCATAGTCGATTCGACCATAGCCTGCAGTCGATTCGACCACTGACCTCAATAGCTTTGACCACCAAGTACAGAAGTTGATTTTCAGTGTAATGACACACTCGTTGCTCGATGTAAACATTGCTGAAAACATGACAAAAGTACATTTTGCTTTTAAAAATTAGCTACGCGATATACACATTTATATTGGTAATCTCCCCTTTTCATTTTTCTTTCACACACACGTTTTTTTTTGCACAGCATCATTTTATAGAGCTTTAGGGAGGTCCCCTCACATATTTTTTTCAGAATCCAGATGTATCAAAATCTGATTACGGTTGTTGAAGCTTGCGGTGATTAGTTATCACAGTAAACTACCTGATGGACTCCAAAGCTCATAAAACATGGGTGATCAAAATACATAAGGCATTGTTCTCCATCGGCTTTGGGTATGTTCTGATGTTCAACAGATGTGGAGGGAGAAAATTTTTCTAAAGAAATATAGAGAAAGATTAAATGATGTTTTCGGCAAGGAGTGGTACACAAGTCTGGAAAATACTTTCCACTCTGATGTATATGGTAGTTATCTCCCCGTAAGCAAACGATGTATACTAAAGAGACGACGCTGCTACAGCCAGTTGAGTAGCTAAAAGGACCTTGTGTACAAGAATAAAAGGATAAAGTGTTAAAACAGTGGAAACTTCGATATTTTCTCTCTCATACACACGGGAGGGAAAACGCATACACACACGCTGAGCATATATATGCTACACAAAGCAACTGAAATGGCAACGAACTATATAGCTTAGTACATCTTAAAATGTTGCCACTAAAAAAAATCCCTTGATATCCAAAGATGATGATGATGATTATTATTACTTCTACTACTACTATAGGCTTCCGTGAACATTGGCTGAATAAATATATATCCCTTACATATAGTCATATAAGTATAGTCGTACAATTATATGTAGATCTACACATTCCACTTAGGTAACAAATTATAGATATGGGTACAGATTTATCTATAATTACAAACTACCTACTAACAGCTATTTTAGATATGAAAATATTATCAGATAATATTTAAAAATTTATTTGGACGTGCAGATCAAGAAGATGCAGAAGGGGAAAAAAGTGTACATAGTCACAAGACGTGAGTGATGCGTAATTTGGAATTCAGGGGAAAGAACTGCATTTTATCTCTGTTGAGGGCTGTAAGAGTTACTTACCTTTATAACGCAATCAACTATTGGTCGTGTGGGGATATTCCACGATTTACACGTACACTATTTCTACCAGTCGTTGTGCGACTTTGAGCTTATTTGTTTGCTTTTATAATGTACATACATTACTTGAGGTGTGACAGAGACAACAACACAGCTAAAAACAACAAAAGAATGTGTGAGCAGCTCAGCACTCAGTTCATGGAAAGATGGATATTAATTACAATAAAATAACATTAAACATTAAATTTTATTCTTCTTTGTCTATTGGGTGCCACAGGTGAAGAGGTCAAGTACTTTACTGTTAGCTGCACGGTAACGGTTTTCAGTGTTTTGCCTCGGTCAGATGGCATTTTGTGTTTTGTTAAAAATATCCCGCAAGTGGGTTCGTATCCCAGCATCGTATGACAGCAAGACACCGAACACGGTACTAAAGAATTAGTTTGGTATATTTTTTTCGAATGATTATTCAAAGCTTAATCCAAGATACTATTTCTCTTGATATGGGTAGATACCTAATACCTTCCCCCAGCATTTCAACTTTCGAGATACTCGCCTTAAAAACATCATCATGTACAGACTGAGGTCAATGCAGACATCATGATTGCACATGGATTCATTTCTATTATCAAGGCCTAAGTACAATGCGACCGCTTGGTTAATGACTTCACTGTGACCCTGTCCTGACCCCGAGCGTGTATAATGTGTGTGTGTATTTACTTTGTGGACGAGTGAGTGTATGTTGTAGAAGGGATGTCTGTTATATGTGAATATGGATGCACGGTAGTTAATATGTGTTCATGGTTGTTTGTCCTTCAGTCTGTATAACATTTTTGTAAAGCACTAATTCTCGATCACTTTTTCTTGTTCGTGCATGCGTTTCCATACAGTTGTATTTTTGTGTGTGTGTGTTATTACTTTAAACGCTTTTAGCCAGGTTCACAACACCCATACACGCGTTTTCACAGCAGTTGCTTGAAAAAATAAGACAACAACAAAATAGTATTGACAGAGTGGAGCTGTATTTAATGTATTTTTTCGATTGCGAATTTCTCATCAATTCCATATATTAAACACAGTGATAGATATGTTCAATTTTTTTTACGATATTACATTACGACCAAATTTACTTCAATAATAAAATCTGAAATTCTCAATAGCTACTGGAGAAGTTATAAAATAGTATTTGGCGGAACACAGACCAACGTTTTATGTTATAAACAGTTTTGGGAAAACAACTCGAAAGATTTTGTTTATAATCAAAAGAGTCCTATAATATTGATATTCTTTTTTGTAGTATTCATATTTGAAGTCCCTTCTTGCTAAAAACACATAAAAGAATCAGATAGGAAAGAGAATTAAAATGTGTTTTGTGCACGAAAACCTTTGAGTATTTTTATTGTACGTAAACACTTATGGCAATAGGTATTAAAAAATGCTTGATCCTCGATTTTGTGAGTGTCAGTATATCACAGTCTAATTACTCAGTTTAATTAGAGACACATCTATTATTTTTGCAATAAAGTTTAGCAAGGGTAAGATAATCATCCAGTGTTGTCCATAGGAATGGGAATCCCATGGGAATCCCATGGGAAACGTCCCATGGGATGGGATGGGATGGGACAGCACACATTTGTATTTCCCATGGTAGTCGATACTTGATATTGCAAAATAAATTTACTGTTATTTCATTCATCAAGGATTTAAATCTTTCCTCTGAATCATCTATTGTATGTGAAGTAGCAGGAATTATAGAACAAAAGCCGAAAAGTGGTTTTCAGTGTTGTCCATAGGATTGTTAATACCATGGGAATCCCATGGGAAACATCCCGTGGGATGGGACGGGATGGGACAGGCATAAATTGCCATGGGATGGGATGGGACGGGATAGAAAAATATGTCCCATGGACAACCCTGTAATCATCTGACCGTCAGTTTCGTGTGCAGTACGATAAACATGTATTTATAAACCTAAAGAAACTCCCAAGAGTCTCACCACAAGGGGTGTGTTACTTAATGCAAGACAACAAAAGCTGTTCTTCCTACTGGCATTTGATAATATATTGAAAAAAAAACTTTGCTTCCGAGAACTAGTATAAAAGTTTAGTAAAAGTATGTTCAGACCTCATTTCAAGTCACACTCAGATTTTGCTATTTTTGATTGTGAGAGCCGATCGTCGGATGTTTTCTCTTCCTTCTCTGGTCCTTTTTCTCTCTTTGCATGTCTTTTCTTAAATGTATACTAACCACTGTTTTTCTCTCTCTCTGCTGTGTTCAGTACGATTTATTACAGAAATATTTTTTTTTCGTTTAGATTTTTCGAAAGGACCAGAAGATAATTTCTTGTAATAGTTTGTCACATATGGTCTATGCCACTGGCTCTTGACATGGAACTGTAAGGAACAATAATCTTATCTTCGTGATTTTGATTTTCTGCAAAAACAAAATCTTTCAGCAGTAAAAATTATATGTTTTATCCTTATTAATGATGTTGTATGAATTGCATTAAAACCTCATTTCTTTTTGATGCACTAATTTTTGTATAAACAATTTGTTGGACGTACACGCACGCACAAACACTATTTGAAATATCAGACAAACATCCAAAGAAGAAGCATAAGCACCCTGGCAAACATGAGCGAAGTGCATAGATTAAGCTGAAGAACTAATGAGTGAGCAGATAGGCAAGCTTGATTATTGCAAGATAGTTCTTATAGAAGCATGTTAGAGGTCAGATACCAATACTTGTGAGCGTACACACAGTTCAGATATACACAGAAAGGAACAAAGAACTTAAAACAACGAGGCTCAAAAAGAAGAAGAGGATGGCAACACAAGCAGACCAAAGAGACCGACTCTGGTGGTGAGGGGTCAGTAGTTCAGACAGATATTCCTGGGCGAGGCCATGAAGACAACGGAGGCATAGTGTGATGATTTTGTTATCAATGCGATTTTGGACTGGTAGGACAGTAATGCTGGTGAAGGAGGGGAGAACATGGTTAACCTTTCGTCTATGGAAGACAATTTGACCAATATTTGGAAGCCTTTGAAATCTTCCAGTGTGCGGTTTGGGAGATCGACGAATAGTTACAGTAATTCATCGGAACAACAAGTAGACATAAGCTTCTGGTGGTAGAATCTGACACGAATAGTTTGATGTTGATGATCCTGCGAATCTCAAGAAAGATGGACTTGCGTTAATAAGAGATTCGAAATATTTGTTGCTTATTATGTCTTATTATGGTCAGTGTGATTCATTTTTATCAGATTTCCATCAATGTCAAAAGAGGAATATGAGTGACATGTCTTTACCTCAGTAATGTATTTTCTATCATTGACAATGAAATTTCTACACTTAAGATTCCTGAGACACAAGTGCCAATTACTTTGTATATTATTCATAAAAGTTTTGAAAATTTGAATAGTCATTGTTATAATAGTCATTGTTATTCTTTGAGTCGTTGCTGTAAACTATGAGTTTCTGAACTTCTACGCTCATATATTTTATTTTAATAAGTTTGTTAATAGATTGTATTGCCTTTGCCTAGTTTTTGATTTTCCTCACTACGGTGCTTTTGGTTAGTGTAGATACATTTAGTCTCATGTCATCGTCTTCATCGTTATCATCATTTCAATACTTTGATAATACTTTTGTTGTTTTTACTGCAATTATTGGTCCTGTATGCTTTCCCCGCGTCATTCATAAGATTCTCTTATGTTATTCTTTTCGGTCATTTCTTTTTTCATTTCTAAGTTTTCTTGTTCTTCCTTTACTTGCTTTTGCTCTGCCGCAAAAGATGTAATGTTCCACCCCTAAATTTTTTCCTTTTAGATCGTTGAGTGGTGGGTGGGGTTTATACATGTTAATATGTATTTTCTCTTTCACGTTTGCCTCACTTTCAGACAGTTAAAATGGTTTCCAATAAACGAAGATTTATCTCGCAGACGGATGAAGACAGGCAATGTTCAAAAAGAAAAGCTCGTGACCTTTCAATCACTGGAAGTGGAGGGAGGAAGTGAGGGACGGAGGGAGAGAGGGAGGGAGTGAGAGGTTGGAGACTAGCCTTTGTTGTTTTCAGCTTTGTTTGCTCGGTGTTTGTCACAGGAGTCAGGTATTCACTTCCGACAGCTGGTCCACCAAAGAAAATTCGCTGTGCCGCTTCTTTCATCTAACAAATGTATATATTTGCATGTACATACCACACGCATTAACGTATTATTCATACGTATTTTGTGTAAATTATTCTATTATTTTATTGCTTATTTATATATGCTATTGCTAAGTTATGGCACACAAACTTTTCTACATTGTTGTTCTACCCAGCAAATAAACTTCGAAAAATAAATATCATCAATGTAAGCGTCTGATTCGCAGTTGTATAAAGATCACGTGATACACCGTTTCTAGGACACGGAGTGTGAGTGGACCGTAGTTCTCTCCCCTTATCAGTGTTATCTCCCTTCGGTTAACCCCATCCTTGCATATTGGTTAGAACAAGTATTGCATGTAGCTTTAGGCATGGAGTGAACTTTTAACGGGAAACCTTCTCCGAGTACACTAGAAACCCAACTGCGGTACCTTTGTCGTTTACAGGGAGAAGTCACGTGACAGCAGGAAGACATTAAAAGTCAGTAGTGAGATATAGGTATTGCCATTCTCTTTGTACTCGTCTGGCGTACGTGTCCTACTCCCCACCCCGTCCAAATCAATCCAGCTGTTACATGGGTACCTGTTGCTCCCCAAACACTCAAAGATCATGGGATAACCTTTTTTTCTATCTTTCTACTGAATCCAATATTTCGATTTATTTCGTGTAATACTCAACTGCACGGTTACATTTACAGTTAGTGTGTTCTGGTGTAATTAAGAAAGCAACTGATCATGCCTCCACATCAAAAAAATCATCGGAGCATCGTTTATATGAACCTTCAGTGAGTTGAGCAGTATTTTTATCTTTTATTTCTGAGGTAAAAATGCAAGCACAGTTGCAACGGATATGACGAGTTACAATAATGCGATTCGTGCACACGCTGTAATCACTAATACAGAAAGCTGTGAAGACAAGTTAATGGCATCGCTTCTTGAAAGTAATGGCTGAAGTTATTTTATTCGAAATTAGGTAATAATTCCAACTCTAATTTTTGCATCATGCGTTCGTCTTTTGCTATTTTCCACTTTTCTACTAATAAGTTAAAGGTGTACAAAAAAGGATTTAAAGCCGAGTTCAGAGGCAGTACAAAAATAGCCATGGCAACACACGTCTCACTAGGAATGGAAATTCCCAAATTTGCCAGGATGCTCAACATTCCTACTGGAAACCAGCACAGGAAGTCAGACACTACGACAGTGGCAAGGCGGCGAGCTATGATGATATCCTTTGACTTCTTTGTCGTCCTTTCCTTAATAGAATTCGTTTGGACTGAGAAAAATATACAGATCTGGCCCAGCGCTATAAACACAAATAGAACCATATTAAAAATAATTGTAACTCCGAAAGAATAATTACGACCTTTAAAGGTTTTCCTTAATATTGGCAGCGGGACACAGATGGCGTATTGACCATAAAACTCCCAGTCACTGAAGAAAGGCAACAGAGGAACAGCGGCCAGTGTAAAGCCCACAGCCCAAGCAAGTCCACAAGCCCACGAGGCTGACCAGCGCTCAAAGCGGAATTTACTGAACGGAAAGCGGAGAACGATAAAACGGTCGATGGTGATGAGACAGATGATCAAAGTCGACACCTCGCTGGACATGAAGGACAGGAAGCCGGCCACTTTGCAGGTCATGCTGTCTCTCCATTGGAGGTCATGCCATAAATAGATTGACCGGTAGGTCTCGTCTGCTACCCCGAGTATAGCCAGATACACGCCCATGAGGAAGTCAGCTATACTTAGATTAGTAACAAATATATTGAAACCTGATGCAGACCTTCTTTTTTGGAGAATCTGTCGAAACAAAAAGCAACCGGTGTTGCCGACAATCGACAAAACACAGAAGAGCCACAGGAACACGCGGTACACGTCTGATCGCAACAGATCATCGCACGACGAAATTTCATCGACAGGAGCGAAACAGGAACCGGTCTCAAAAGAGTCTGGAAGGTTCTGCTGACAGCAGAGCTTATAATTATCCGTAAAAATTTTATTAATGTGCTTTGCATTCTTAAAAACTTCTCTGGGAATTATCGCCAATGGGTTATTTCGCAAGTCTAGCTCTCTCAGTGATGGGAGGTAGATAAATCTCTGGTCTGTTATCGCTTCAACGTGGCCGAACGACATGTTCAGGACCTTGATGTTCGAAAAATTGGCAAAATTGTGGCTGTCAAATATCTTCATAGAAGTCTGAGTTAAATCAACATTTTCAAGGTTTTTATGTACATAAGGAAAGCCACTGTTTAGCAAATTAACAAGAGGATTTCTAGCTAAAACTAACTTCTTTAAATTGTTCAACATTATAAATGAGCTAAAGTCTAAGGAAGTAATATAATTATCACTAAAATCTAGAGTTTGCAGGTTTGGTAGTTTAACTGGAGTAAAACCAGTTAATCCACAAGAAGCTAAGCTAAGCCAAACAATATGAACGTTTGACCAAAAATCTTCCATCGTCATACCTGAGTGTGTGCCGTCCAGGTAGCGCATTTCGGGGAAATCTTCTACAGGAAACATTTTCTTGCAGACGAATGCCAGACCCTGACAAAAACACTCATCAGGACAGTTCAGTCCACAGAAAGTCTCGTCATCGTGTTGCGGACACTGTGGCCAGCCGTCGCACACGTTGTCGGGATGGACACAAACACGTGATCCACGACAGCGATAGAAGCCCGGACACGTGTATCGCTGACAGTCCTCCTCGTCCTCGTGGGAGGGACAGTCGTACACACCGTTACAGCGCACGTACACGGGCAGACAGTAAGCCGACTCACCTGCACACCGGAAGTGCGTTTGTGGACATGGCTCAGAAGGTGCGAGAGGTACTTGGTAAAACTCACCTTCACCGTCAAAGTAAACTACCGCCGGAGGAAACAATCTAGTCTTTTGAGGATATTTATAAAAATACGAATGAGTACAATCCTCGTCTGAACCATCCCAACAGTCTTGATACAGGTCACAGAAGTCTGTGTAAGAGATGCACTGACCGTTACGACAGGTAAATTCTCGGCATTTGTGGCTGTGTTCACAAAAATTCTCATCAGATCCATCGAGGCAGTCGGGCCTAAAATTACACACAAGACTATAGGGAAGTGTGGCAAGGTGATCCTCACAAGTAAACATTTGTGTCTCAACAAAAATATTGAAACCAGTTGGAGTTCGGCAGGAAAGAGGAAGGCCAGCTACTCCACAAAAACATTTTGGATCACAGGACAGGAAAGAGTGGGTTACGTGACCTGAAGGACAAAGGGTAATAGAAACTTTTATATTAATCCAAGCTGATAAAGACACTGTAATCTCAGAAACTATGGTTTGTCTGGTATGT
Source organism: Pomacea maculata (assembly GCA_004794325.1). Classification (NCBI taxonomy): domain Eukaryota; kingdom Metazoa; phylum Mollusca; class Gastropoda; order Architaenioglossa; family Ampullariidae; genus Pomacea; species Pomacea maculata. The sequence goes on along the minus strand of SRHC01003411.1, from coordinate 156,805 downwards.
TTTTCAAGATGAGCATCATATTCACAAACAACACGATGTTCACCAGGTGAAGCGCATTCTAACAACAGTGCGCGCGAAGGATGGAAGTAGTCGTAGAAGCCACAGACTTTTCTCGAAAGATCATCAAAAAAGTCCTGCGTGGTGTTGGTTTCATAAGAGATGGTGTCATCAGCCCACTTTAGAACATATTTGTAGTATTTTGGCCAATTTATATTCGAAGTTTTCAACCCAATCACAGCCATGTAAGGACTTTTGCTAAATGTAAACAATTTCAAGAACGCGTTCCATTCTTCCTTCGACTTCATGCTAGCTAAAGTCCCTCCTAGCTTTGTACATTCATAGTCTACAAAGTTCCATGAATTCTTTTCATTTCTTTCGATGTACTTGTAGCATTTGTCACCTGCTGCAACTAGTCCATTACACGCGGGACTGCTGTAGGGACAGTGAGGTCCCTCGTCCTCTCCCCCATGACACTCCGGCTCGAGGTTGCACTCCAGGTGTTGTTTGAATGAATTATAGAGGGGCAATGAACAATCCCACAGTCCACTGTTCAAACGGCGAGGGGTTTCATACGAGGGGTGAACTGTGAATAACATATGAAAGCCACCGCCCTCATTGCTGGTCGCTTCCAGTCGAAGGAGAACATTTGTTTCAACACTTACTGGACCCTTCTGTAAGCCATGAAATCTTTTCGAAAGGATTAAAGATCCATTGTCGTTGACTGTGTACAGTGACAATACATCCTTTCCAGGGTACATAATATTGCTAACATCAAGATGCACTTGTGCAAAGCTGATCATCATCACGTGACCATCCGGGGCAGTAATCTGCGCTGTGGCGTTTGTACCACAGGGATACTGCTTACTGTCATCAAACCCGTGTGACATCACATAGCCCGACACTGGGGATGTAAAGACTATGGGAAGTCTGTACAACACGCTTTTCTCCACTGCCTCAAAGTGTACCTCAAACTCCAAAGTGAGTGACACATTTTGGAGACTGTCATAAAAGAAGAATGATTGTTGGTTATGACCACTTACTGCTATTGTCTGGCGTCTCTTGATGGCTTTGCACTTGTAAAAAACCTTTGGACATCTTTTGAAGTTACTGACGACAGTGACTGAGACATCGATCAAGCATGGATCCAAGAGAAAACGCACAAAACTTGAAATGAAATAGCCTGTAGGTACTTCAACTGACCAAACACAGTCGGGAACTGACCTGGGGGATGTTTCTCCTCCCGATTTCCCATAAATCACGCCTCTTAATCCAGAAAACTGAATTTTTTTTAGATATCCGCATTCATTAATGTTCATAAAAAATGAATTTGTTTCCTCTTTCGGACGATACGTATCAGCAGTCCATACTGTAGTAACATTACCTCTCTGTTTTTTACTATCTAGGTTCTCGTCTGACCGTTCAGTTGTCGAAGCCAGGGCCCTTGGACTTCCCGAGTGCGGGATGTCGATGTCCGACTGATTTTCGTTTGACAATGAACCGCTAATTAATGCATGATTAGTTATTTCAATGTGCGTGTCATCTGTATAACATGAATGGATCATTAATAACAGCAATGCCACCACTAAAACAATTTTCTGATCCAAGAACTTTTTTGTTCGCCGGTCTTCTTGTGTACTACATCCTAAGCAAGAGGAAGAGTTCATCATCGAAATGAGTCTCACGTGACCGGCCACACTCTTACACTCGTTCCGCAACTGTTCCGAGTTGTATGGAAACTTATTATCACCTTTATTGTATTTCAGGAGTGTAAACTTTAAGCATAGTACCAGAAAAGCAGCACACTTATAAACAATATTTTTAAAGTGTTGCTTTTATCTACAAACATTTTTTTTCCCAGTTGAATTCATAAAACATTTTACTTCACGCGAAACGAAAGTCTCGTGTTTACCTAATTTTCATCCACTGTCATCTCTGTCCTTCATCAGCTCATACTACACACCATATGTTGATGCAATCTTTCCCTTAACACTTATCAACCTAAGCCAGAAGGTTTTCTGTAATTAATCACATTAAAACTAACGGTCACAGTCTTGCTGGTCATAGAATGCAGTGAATGTGTGTGGTTTACCGTGTCTAGAGAATGGCATGGTCATTGATGAACCTCTCCTTCTGCAATCTTTGAACAAATCATTTCCACATGGACATCTTGTGGGAACTAAGTAGCAAACTGCTACAGAACTATAGAGTATATCTGCTGACAACTTATGAAAAAAAGCACTAAACATTCTCAACAAATAAATCGGAGACACACACACACGAATCGTTGACTTTTCCATTTATCTACTGTCAACGGGCACGCCCAAAGTATTTGTTTAATCATGTAGAAACTATTAAGTTTCATACAATATCGAGGGTAAGATAAAGCACTTCTGACAGTAGGTGGTGTCTAGTTTGTGGGAGAATTTGATTAAACTTAAAATCGCAATATCTTTTTTCCAAAAACTGGTTTTACTGTTCCTAACCAGCTACTGATATATACACTATGTCACTGCTATTGTTTTAGTAATAATAAGAAATAAAAACAAATGTTTTTGTCTTGATCTTATTTTCGGAAACAAAAATAAATAGTTTAGACCTAAAATGTATTTTCTCTGGAGTCTTTAATAAAATGTCAAAATATTTCTTCTTCAAGCTGGTACTGCTGGGTCTTAAATTTAACACATGTGTGTGTGTTCACGTATGCTCACTTCTACTAACGAAGTCCTAAATACTGTTTAATAATTATACCTTTTTTGAGGAACACATTTCTACTCAATTTTTAAAATTCGGAGTTTGTATTTGCTTTCAGTGAAGAAAAAATTAGAGATTTCGTATCTGGTTTTCTCCCCACTGCCTTGGTAAAATTTCTCATTTTCCTGACATTTTAATTATTAATAAATACAAGCCATTTGTCTCAAAACGCTATTTCAGTAACTAACCGTTACATTTAAATAACAGAGACAACGGAGGTTTTATGAAGTCTAGGTTTTATGAACAACATGTGAAAGTGTTTACGGTGGACGAGCAATAGTTCTAATGACATCAGTTTCAATTCATGTCGGTGAAACAAAAAATGGATAAATAGGCTGCTAGTTCCAAATGAATATACAATCTTCTTAAAAGGTGCAAACATAAGGATGCACAGTCAATTGATAAACGATTGCTAAAAAAGTTTCTCTTACCTTTCACGGACGAGATAGTAATTTCTTTGTCACAACAGAGGATTTGAAAGGCATTTCTGAGGTGGACGAAGCTCATGTGCCTTCAACATGATTTTTCTTGAATACTTTATATTGGTGACATTTCTTGCTTTAGATGCTAGGAAAGATTTTCACTTCAGATTTTGCGATGCGAGCACAGAGCATGGAAATATTCGAGTGACATCCACCAGTAACAATCTCACTCATGTCCTGGATGACACCATCGGTTACCGGCATGATGATCATTTAAGCCCAAATGTTTCTCCATCTTTTCAATCTTTTGATTTTAAACTTGACAGCAGTCTAATTAGAAATAGTCATACAGATTTATGGAAATCGCTCAGTACAAAATATCCGACCACACTTGATAATAACTGGACGATATATGACAGCATCGTTCGAAGAGACGAGCAAAGACCAGAAACCATTTACGAAGTCAACGAAACACATTGTGTAACGCAGAAGATGATTACTTTCTCAGGCCAGAAGGGTGTTATTCACGGTTTAATCAACAGGAATCTTGATTGTACCTTTAGAATTGTCGTTCCTGAAAACAAGTACGTTGAAGTCAGGCTGGACTACTCTAGAGAACTGGAAGAGGTTATCATCAAAACTTCAGAAGATGAGGAATTTTCAGATCCGACGACCACCCTTACCTTCGTCAGCTTCGAACGTCTTTTCCCGTTGTTGTTGGGTGGCTCCAACCAGATATTTTTTCAAATCAGGACAGTTAATGCCATCATCGAATTTAAAATAAGGTTTACAGCCAACGACGAAGACTTGCGAATGACGCTTCCGCTCGTGCGTACGTCCCTTACGTCCGGCTACGTGACCACGTGGGGCTTTGATGAGAGCAGGAGACACCCATGCTTTATGAACGCTTCTCGTACTGTCCATGTCCCCCCAAACCACGTGGTTATGGTCAGTTTCTATATCGATATCCACTCTTATGAACGCATGAATCTTTGCTCAATGATTTCTATCCAACTCTACGAAATTAAACATGGAAACTTGTCACTGAAGATGGAGATTTGCTATAATTCAGTAGTACCTGCTCTCGTGCTCATTCATTCTATACAAGTTCGTTTCTACGCACACATATGTTTCGGAAGAGGCTTTAAAATGAGTTTTTCGTTTCACACTGTCAATGAATCGCCAGTCAAGCTGGACAGCGGGCTGTGGGATTGTTCCCTTCCTCACTACAGCAGGTTCAAACAACACCTGGAGTGCAACCTGGAGCCGGAGTGCCACGGTGGAGAAGACGAGGGGCCAAGATGTTTTTTCAGCAGTTTTGCCTGTAACGGCTCGGTTGCCGTGGGAAATAAATGCTATTCTTCATTTAAATCCAAAGGATACTCAACCTGGTCTTCTGCAAGTCGGGAGTGCAGGAATAGAGGAGGTAACCTTGCCAACACGAAGACTAAGCAGGAAAGGAATGCTTTCAATAAAATATATCATTTTGACAAGTCGCCATTTGATATGCATGTAGGTTTGAGCACATACGATGGCACCTTACCCCCACAGTACAAGAAAGTCTTGGTCTGGTCTGATGGTACTGTTGCTTATGATTATGTTTATCTCGCCTTCTCAGTGGGGAGCATATCTGTGAGCATATATAACACACACTGTTCCGTTTTCTCTCTCCATTTTGATGACTTTGCCCTGCAGCCTTGCATCCAACAGTTTCAAGAGGGAATTCCGTTGTGTGAGTTTTACCTCGCAACAATGAATGTGTCTAAAATGTCTCCACAGATGTCAAGCTTTAAAAATGACAATGTCATAAAAAACAACAATCGTCTCTATGTATCGTGTCCTGATGGTCACTTTACTTTCGACTTCCTGTCATGTGACCAAGCTAGCCATTGTGGTGCACAGATGTCTGCTCTGCATTGTCTGACCTGGACGAGGAGTAGAAAATCTGTTTTGACCGCCATGTTTGTGTGTCGGGACCACACTAACACTCTTCCCTACAGTCTTGTGTGTGATTTCAGACCAGACTGCCTGGATGGATCTGACGAAACGTTCTGCACACGTGACCATCACTGTGACGGGTTCAAGTGCCGGAACGGCCAGTGCATCGAACTGAGCAAACGCTGTAACATCGACAGGGACTGCTGGGATGCCTCCGACGAAGACTGTGTCACGTTTCAAGAATGGACAGTCCCCAGAACTCCCTTTCATGCACCTCCGGCAGTGATAGACTTCTCTCAGCAAGATGACATTATCTACAAGGAACTTAACAGTTCTGACGCATGCCCAGACACGCACTTCCGGTGTCCACCTGACGGCTACTGTCTACCTGTGTACGTGCGGTGTAACGGCGTGTACGACTGCCCTTATCACGAGGACGAGGAAGACTGTGCGAGTTACACGTGTCCAGGTTTCTACAGGTGTCGCGCCTCCACCGTGTGTGTGCACGTGAACCACATGTGTGACGGCCGACCACAGTGTCCACAACACGACGACGAACTGTTCTGTGAGCTCACGTGTCCCCAAGGGTGTGTTTGCCAGGGATGGGCGTTTGTTTGTCCATCGATGTTTGATACCCAGAAATTCCCTGCCATTCGTTATTTAGACGCCAGCGGGTCTGGAATGTCAACCACACAACTGTATCCCAGCATTCACCTCGTGTGGCTCAGTCTCTCAGCTTGTAACTTACAAAATCTTTCCAACATGTCGCTTCCTAGTCTCCAAACATTGGACCTGAGTGAAAACCTCATTAGCTGGCTCGACATGTCGTATTTTATGCAATTTCAAAATCTCAGAGTTCTTCGTCTTAGTGGCAATCCGTTGCAAACCTTATTCACTAGTTACACTGCATTCCATTCACCTCTAACTTATCTTGACATATCACGAACTTTCTTAATCGCTCTTGAAGAGGAAATGTTTTCGTTTTTTCCCGATATCAAGGTTTTAAATATGTCTTTCAGTTTCATTAAAGTGTTTGGTTCTGAACAATTCCACTACATTGACAACTTGACTGAGTTAGACATCAGAGGAACTGACATGAAAATGATTCCTAGACAGACTCTGAGGCATCTAAGGTCACTTCGGACTATTCACGCCACCTATTTCACTCTTTGTTGTCAAGAAATTCTTCCCGATGTGGAGGATTTGCTTTGCTTAGCACCGACTGACAGTTTTTCATCTTGTCAGAATCTGTTGCGTTCGAAACCTCTGAAGGTAATTCTCTGGATCCTGTGTTTCGCTTCCATCGCAGGAAACATCTGTAGTGTTATATACAATATTTTCTTAGAGAAAGGAAAGATTAGCTGGACCTTCAGGTTTCTGACGATTAATTTAAATTTCTCAGATCTCTTTATGGGTATTTATCTGTTTGTTATTGGTGTCGTAGATCAGGTGTATGGAGAACATTACTTATGGCACGAGCAGTCGTGGACAGGTGGACACCTTTGTCAAAGTGTCGGCGTTGTTTTCTTCGTCTCAGGTGAGGTGTCTTTGATGACTTTGGTCCTCCTAGCAGCACACTGCATGTTGTTATCAAGTCTTAAAAATAATCACTCACAATATAAATTAATAATTCGTATCTGCTGCTGCTTCACCTGGATCGTTGGACTAGTTCTCGCGGCTTTGCCGTTGTTTCTGATGACACCTCAGCCAGATTTTTACCGGCAAAACTCGGTCTGTGCACCTTTAACGATTTATAAGGATGGTTTCGTCGGGTGGACCTATGAATTTTCAGTTTTTGCAGTCCTGAATCCTGTCTTAGTTATGACGGCTGACATATTTTATTTCTTCAGCATAAAGAAGACATCAGGAAACTTGAGTCCAGACGATCATCCCAAAATTGTGGAAAGAAAAGCCACTCGACGATTAACCCTTCTGCTAATTACAAAAACAGTGTCATGCTCTCTCATGAGTTTCGTGGGACTCACGACTCACATGGGAACATCGTATTCTCTTGAAGTCCTCAGTGTCCTGGCCTTACTGGTCTGTCCTCTGAACTCCTTCATCAACCCTGTCCTGTACGCCGTGAGCGTTCTTCGTGAGGCGAGAAGAAAACTGCGGCGGCTACGGTTGCTGAAGATGTTGAAATCTCGCCGAATGAATATGCAGAAAACATTCGTTTCCTCCGTTAAAATACAGCATCCTTAAGACTGAGCGGCTTGGCTTTAAAAAAGTCATTTATTATTTTCGTGTATAACGAGAAAAATTTGACAAAAATATTTCTAGCAGAAACGAGTTAGACAGAACAGCTATTTTATCAGTGCTTGGAAACTGTAACGATTTTATATATTATAAGGCTACACCTAGCAAGGACTAAGTCTCTGGCATCATCTGACCCCGAGAGTGCTGTGATTCTGCAGCAGCAAACAGCATCCACCCGCACTGCAGCAGCCGCCACCCGGAATACACACAGACATCGCGCGGTGCTGTTTAGCGTCTCGCACCATGACAACAGCTTACAAGGACCAAAGCTGGCACAATTCTTCACTTCGTCTGTAACAACATTGTAACCGCCAACAGCAGCCAGCCTCAATCTTTACATCTGACGACAAACATTCTATCATTTATGACAATTCTTAGAAATCCAGTTATCGCTTTGCTAGTCCTTTTAAAGTAAAAAAAAAATACTTCTGCTGGATTATTCCAGACAAGTCTTACAAATGTTTTCTTTATTTGAGTTATTGTCATTGGATTGTACTTGAGATTCCTTTTGCGGGTTAGTATATGTTTAATTCATCAATATGTTTAAAAATGTCATGATCGTTGTATATCCTAAGCTATAATTCGTTCCTTACTCCACCTTTTTTATACTTCTTTTAAAGTTTTGTTCACTCATTTTGCATCTTCTTTTTTGTTCCTTAGATTATTACTCTTAGATGAATATCCATGTGTGTGGCTGTGATTCGACGAGTGACATTGTAATTAAAATAGATTATATAACTGGGGCATTAATTAAACACTTCTGTCAACTTTCTTCTACTCGTAGTCTGAAAGCCAAAGCAAAAAAAAAATAAATAAATAAATAATAATAATAAAATAAATCATGTACCTCTGCACATTGAATAAGTAAACTTTGTCTTATTTTTCAAGTCTTGACAATAGAAGATCGTCTTCCAGCCAAAAACACAAAGCTCATCCCGCTCAGATGTTTCTCCGACAGGTGACCCCACGACATTTTATCTGATGTTCACACTTACCATTTATTTGTTGGTAAAGATTTAAGCATCGTTAGACAGTTTCCGAGGTTCAAGCGACACAACATATAAATTTCGTAAACAATACACTCTTTCCAGTTGACAGATCACATCATCTTTGCACGACATCTTGTAACTGGAACTAAAAGTCTAATAGCGACTAGTGAAAGCGAAACAAAAAGAGTGTACGTGAGCTGAAAAAAATGTCATAACAAGATAGTAATTTTAAAAAATAGTCATTAAGTCTTGATGTATGCAAAACAAAGACAGTAAGCTATATTCAATGGCTAAAATCCTAGAGAATTTATCTCAACAGGTCTTCCGGTGAAAAAGATTGTTAAAGCTGCTGTTCCTGAAGAGTGGATTGCTTCTTTTACATAGAAGACAATTCATACTAATCCATTTACCTGTAAGCTTATATATCAGCTTGATGATGATGATTTAGCTTTTAATAAAATGTGTTCTAAGTAATCATGTTTTTTTCAATAGACTTCTTACAATTTTTTTCAGAACTGTAATTCATTTAAAGGTCAACACGAGCGCTCAGAAACAGAGCTGCAAACAGAACATTATCACTAAAACATATTCTGGTGGTATTTTATGACGAAGAGGCACAAGAAATACCATAACTATTATATTAATTTTTTTCTCTTAATCACGCCTGGATTTGTCCATAAAGCAGGAAGTGACGAAATGGTAGTATTTCTAAAAATAGAATCGTTTGCATGAGTTGTTTATGTCACTGTAACTCAATCATCTCTCGCCCATTATTTCACCCACATAAGAACATTCATGTCTTAGACACTGACCATCAGGATTCACGAAATTTGCATTTTATTTATTCTTCATCATATGATACACTTCCATATATAGCAGCTGGACAATTCTTCGACAGCGTCTTTAAAGATTAGTAAATCTGCTTCAAGTTTGGCAGACTTCAAAGTTAGACGCCTCTGAATACAAATTATAAGAGAAGAGTGGTTTGTAAGCACATCACACTCTTAAATCGGCGATGTCTTGCACTTCATTAGGATGAAGGCGTACTATCAGCGAGCTGTATTCTGTACTCGGAAACTGGATAGAACAAATGCCTGTAACGGGGCGTGGTCCTTCTACTAACATGAAGGTGGAATTCCCGAACTCCTCTTCAGTCCCATCCTTGACAAACCAACATTTCGTAAATTTCGTTTTCTTTCAATTGACGATGATGATGGTGGTGACAATAACGATTATGATGATGATGAATATGAGGAGGAGAAGGACGTTGAAGATGACGAGGAAGATGATGATAATGAGTTATACAAACGGATTGTAACAAACTATTATATAATTTAATAAAATAATACAGAATTATTTGTGCAACGTTTCTTTGCACTAGAAAAATAATTCAGCATTTTACAATAATAAAACTGTAGGCGGTTCAAGCAAAGGCGTGTAATAAAATAAACGTATCGCATTAATTTTCACTCTACTATAAATTTTTCTGTACTTAAAACCTGTATAATGAAGAATAACTTGAAATAAACTGTTCACCATACCAGTTATTAAATAACACGTACCTCGGCCAGCTTAATGAATTGGCATGTGTAATGTCTGCTTAAGATGTAAATATTTTCAACTTCACAGCCTGCGGTATACATGGTCTGGTCCTGATTTGGTTCTATCCCGCAAGACATGGTTGGGTTATCTGGAAACATATTTAATAAGAATCACCGCTTCCATTTAAAAATGGATATGTGAGAAATAAAACGAAAAGATGGTGACATAAGAGACGGCAGCAGTCACAAAATAAGGTAACAACTAAAAGCGAAATGTAGGAACTTTTCATTCATTTACACAAAAAAATTGCAATAATAAATCGCGAGAAATAAAATTCAAAAGTGGAGATTAACACTTCCAAATGTATCTGTATGAACTAAACGTTTTTCATGGGCAGCCAACAAGCAGGTTTATAGAGATATGAGCAGAAATCCAGTAATCTGATCTCATAAATGCTTATGATAAACAGAAGAGGAATAGATTGTTCATCCATGAAAACGCCTTAGCTAAGTGAGGATGAGTTTCTTTTCTGTGGATTTTACTTTCAGGAATTGTTTTTTTTTATTATTATTTATTTCTATATGTCGGAGAACACCACGGCTGTGTGGAAGGTCTCGATCCCTCCAAAACTCAATCAAAAGCATTACAGAGATCTAGAGTAGAGGGAGGTTGTACAAGTGTATAATAAGACAATGAAAGGTGTAGCTTGATGACCACAAAGGGACTAAACTTGTGGTCTGCCTTGTGTGCTCTCTGAAAGCTTCCATCACCATTTCTGTTGCCTACATCTTTGCTGAAAAAATCAGGGACCAACTCGACCTTCTTGCTGCTCACGCTAACTACACACCAAGCCACAGAGCTAAACAGTTTTCAGTTCAAAATTAAGGGGTAATAAATAATCTATGTACTTACTTCTTATGGCTAAGTTGCAGGTGTAGTCGGTCATGTACGTGGTGCTGTACGTATTTATGCTATCAAAAGCCCTGCAGGTGATGCTCAAGGACTCCAACACAGCAGGTGAGAATATTTTCAGAACGCTGGAGCCGTCATCCGATCGCTCTGCGGCAGCACCAGTGAGCAGTGAACTGCAAAATTCACCCCGTAAACACACCGCAACATTCAAGAGGCTGATTTCATCGTTATTGCTGCCATCCCTTTTCAACAGGTGCCACGACACATGCTGGTCAGGTGTGAGGTCTACACATTTAAAAAATAGGGGAGCCGGATCCACATCCACAGGAGAGTCAGAACTGCACCCTTCGATAGCATGACCTATAAATGTAGTACATAATTTTTAAAAATTTTTTTTACAACAAACAAATATTCACATTTAAACAATTCAATTGCCATTTTTACACTAAATTTCATTTAAATTGTATAAAATACTATAAGGGAAATATCAAAATATAATTACCAAATAAATGACCAAAAGATTTCATCTCTCATTCTTTTTTTAGTTTTATCTTAGCTCTACGTAGTCTTTTTTCTCCTCCTCCTTTTCTCCTCCTCCTTCTTCTCCTCCTCCTCCTCCTCCTCCTCATCATCATCATCATGTAATCATTATCTTTATAGAATTTTTTGCTTATTGATGTTAGCGAAAGGCCTACCTGAGCAGTCCTTCAGTATTACAAGCAAAACAAGGCTGGCAAGCACAGACATCGTTGTGTTGAGCGAAATGCCCGGATTAGGTAAACAGAGAAGTTGTTTTGCTCGAGATCTTTTCCCCAGCAGACAGGCACAAAAACCTGGAAACCGAAAATTGTGGTGCAAATAATAATAAGTCTATAAAGATTTCACTTTAATGACATGGTCAAATGAACAAATTGTTCGTAATTTAGGCAAAAGATGAAATAATCATTTTCTGAAATTTTTCCGATACATATTTTTGGATAATTTTAGTCAGAGAACTTTGTCAACATGGTGGTTTCTACGAGACAGGAGCTACGAAGAGGCGGCCTTACCAGTCCTGTGTAGCTGTCAAAGTGAAGGAGATGGAGATGCTGCTCACTCACTGGCTGGTTCGATTTATTTCTTCGGGACACCAACAAACCTGTCCAACAAAACAGTGCAGGTGTCACTGATGGGAGGAACAGCAATAAAGTTTTCATAATTTTTTAAGATCGCGAAATACCACTAAAGAAAAATGAAAAATACCGCAAGAATATGAAGCATGGTTGGTTTATCGACATGTTCATGTTTATTGTTTTTTTTTTTTTTTTTTCATACATCTGTAGTTGATACCACCTGATTTAAAGAAAAAAAAAGATGATAAAATCATGATATTACACAGGAGTTATTAAGCGGTAACTATGTGTGGTTTCCATCAAGATGAACAAAGGAAAACATTTTTTTTGTTTGCGCGTCTTTGCTTTTTTTTAAATTTCAACTTCATAGAAATTTCAAAGTTTGATGGCTGTCTTCTGTTTGCGTGACTGTAAGCATCATATACTCTGTTCCACAAGGACAGTTACTGCTAGACTCGGACATTCAGTCAATGGAATCCCGTTATCAAAACAAATGAAGCGTATTCCATAAAGGGTTTTAATGGCGGTTACCATTTGTGGTTTCCATCAAGAGGAACGAACGATTATGCTCGAACACAAAACAGCCGAAACTGGTAATATTTTTTTATAATTTTCAGTTTAAGCATGGATGCCTGATTATTTTGAAAGCAAGAATCAAAGAAGATGAAAACCTGTACTGCACATAAAAAAACAAACAAAATGTTTCGCTGGGATGATTTTTAATAATGGTATATATTTATATATTACAGCTACAGGATGAAAAAAATTGCTCCAGGTTTGCATATCATATCAAGGAACAAAATTTAAGAAAAATGTTTTTGAAAATTAAGTGAAAGAATGTTGGGACACTCGATCATTTGTTCTTCTTATTTACTAAATGGTTTTAGTAGGAAAGACATTCCGGAGGAGAATGAGGAGGCTGGGGCTACAAATGTCACCCTACCGTCCACCTCCTCTTTACCTGTCTGTTGTAGTGCATGTGGTAGTACCATCTACATGTCGTAGTCTTGCTATACAGCCTTCACATACATATATCCACAGCTGTCGGAGGTAGTGGTACGGTCGATATGCTCCTCCACACCTTACCAGCACAGTGAAGTGGTGAGGGTGATTGTGATATTATCACATCTCATTGACAGGGACAGGTAACTCTCACTGATTGGTGGCTGACAGCATAAAGAAGGCAACATCAGGAGACTTGCGTCCAGACGTTCATCCCGAGATTGTGGAAAGAAAAGCCACTCGACGACTAACCCTTCTGCTAGTTACAAAAACATTGTCATGCTCTCTCATGAGTTTCGTGGGGGTCACGACTCACATGGGAACATCGTATTCTCTTGAAGTCCTCAGTGTCCTGGCCTTACTGGTCTGTCCTCTGAACTCCTTCATCAACCCTGTCCTGTACGCCATGAGCGTTCTTCGTGAGGCGAGAAGAAAACTGCGGCGGCTACGGTTGCTGAAGATGTTGAAATCTCGCCGCATGAATATGCAGAAAACATTCGTTTCCTCCGTTAAAATACAGCATCCTTAAGACTGAGCGGCTTGGCTTTAAAAAAGTCATTTATTATTTTCGTGTATAACGAGAAAAATTTGACTAAAATATTTCTAGCAGAAACGAGTTAGACAGAACAGCTATTTTATCAGTGCTTGGAAACTGTAACGATTTTATATATTATAAGGCTACACCTAGCAAGGACTAAGTCTCTGGCATCATCTGACCCCGAGAGTGCTGTGATTCTGCAGCAGCAAACAGCATCCACCCGCACTGCAGCAGCCGCCACCCGGAATACACACAAACATCGCGCGGTACTGTTTAGCGTCTCGCACCATGACAACAGCTTACAAGGACCAAAGCTGGCACAATTCTTCACTTCGTCTGTAACAACATTGTAACCGCCAACAGCAGCCAGCCTCAATCTTTACATCTGACGAAAAACATTCTATCATGTATGACAATTCTTAAAAATCCAGCCATCGCTTTGCTAGTCCTTTTAAAGTAAAAAAAATACTTTTGCTGGATTATTCCAGACAAGTCTTACAAATGTTTTCTTTATTTGAGTTATTGTCATTGGATTGTACTTGAGATTTATTTTGCGGGTTAGTATACTAATTATTTTTATACTTCTTTTAAAGTTTTGTTCACTCATTTTGTATCTTCGTTTTTGTTCCTCACATTATTATTCTTATATGAATATCCATATGTGTGGCTGTGATTCGACGAGTGACATTGTAATTCCTATAGATTATATAACTGTGACATTAATTAAACACTTCTTTCAACTTTCCTCTACCCGTAGTCTGGAAGCCAAAGCAAAAAATAAATAAATAATAAATAAATCATGTACCTCTGCACATTAATGAGTAAATTTTGTCTTATTTTTCAAGTCTTGACAATAGAAGTTTGTCTTCCAGTAAAAACACAAAGCTCATCCCGCTCAGATGTTTTTTTGTTTTTGTTTTTTTTTTTTGATAGGTGACCCCACGACATTTTATCTGATGTTCACACTTGCCATTTATTTGTTGGTAAAGATTTAAGCATCGTAAGACAGTTTCCGAGGTTCAAACGACACAAAATATAAATTTCGTAAACAATACACTCTTTCCAGTTGACAGATCACATCATCTTTGCACGACATCTTGTAACTGAAACTAAAACTCTAATAGCGACTAGTGACAGCGAAACAAAAAGAGTGTATGTGAGCTGAAAAAAATGTCATAACAAGATAGTAGTTTAAAAAATAGTCATTAATTCTTGATGTATGCAAAACAAAGACAGTAAGCTATATTCAATAGCTAAAAAAACTAGTGAATTTATCGCAACAGGTCTTCCGGTCAAAAAGATTGTTAAAGCTGCCTGCTCCTGAAGAGTGGATTGCTTCTTTTACTTAGAAGAGAATTCATACTAATCCATTTACCCTGTAAGCTTATATATCAGCTTGATGATGATGATTTAGCTTTTAATAAAATGTCTTCTAAGTAATCGTCTTTTTTTGAAAAAGCTGCTTGCAATTTTTTCAGAACTGTAATTCATTTAAAGGACAACACGAGCGCTCAGGAACAGAGCCGGAAACAGAACATTATCACTACAACATATTCCGGTGGTATTTTATGACGAAGAGGCACAAGAAATACCATAACTATTATATTAATGTTTTTCTCTTAATCACGCCTGGATTTGTCCAGAAAGCAGGAAGTGACGAAATGGTAATATTTCTAAAAATAGAATCGTTTGCATGAGTTGTTTATGTCACTGTAACTCAATCATCTCTCGCCCATTATTTCACCCACATAAGAACATTCATGTCTTAGACACTGACCATCAGCATTCAAGAAATTTTCATTTTATTTCTTTTTCATCATACGATACACTTCCATGTATAGCAGCTGGACAATTCTTCGACGGCGTCTTTAAAGATTAGTAAATCTGCTTCAAGTATGGGAAACTTAAAATTTAGACGCCTCTGAATACAAATTATTAGAGAAGAGTGGTTTGTGAGCACATCACACTCTTAAATTGGCGATGGCTTGCACTTCATTAGGATGAAGGCGTACTATCAGCGAGCTGTATTCTGCACTCGGAAACTGGATAGAACAAAAGCCTGAAACGGGGACTGGTCTTTCTGTCACTAGGAAGGTGGAATTCCCGAAGATCTCTTCAGTCCCATCCTTGACAAACCAACATTTTGAAAATTTCATTTTCTTTCAATTGACGATGATGATGGTGGTGACAATAACGATTATGATGATGATGAAAATGAGGAGGAGAAGGACGTCGAAGATGACGAGGAAGATAATGATAATGAGTTATACAAATGGATTGTAACAAACTATTATATAATTTAATAAAATAATACAGAATTCTTTGTGCAACGTTTCTTTGCACAGGAAATAAATTCAGCATTTTACAATAATAAAACTATAGGCGGTTCAAGCAAAGGCGTGTAATAGCATAAACGTATCGCATTAATTTTCACTCTACTACAACTTTTTCTGTACTGAAAACCTGTATAGTCAAGAATAACATTAAAAATAAACTGTTCACCATACCAGTTATTAAATAACTCGTACCTCGGCCAGCTTAATGAATAGGCATGAGTAATGTCGGCTTATGATGTAAATATTTTCAATGCGACAGCCTGCGGTATACATGGTCTGGTCCTGATTTGGTTCTATCCCGCAAGACATGGTTGGGTTATCTGGAAACATATTTAATGAGAATCACCGCTTCCATTTAAAAATGGATATGTGAGAAATAAAACGAAAAGATGGTGACATATGAGACGGCAGCTGTCACAAAATAAGGTAACAACTAAAAGCAAAATGTAGGAACTTTTCATTCATTTACACACAAAAAAAAATTCAATAATAAATCGCGAGAAATAAAATTCAAAAGTGGAGATTAATACTTCCAAAAGTATCTGTATGAACTAAACATTTTTCATGGGCAGCCAACAAGAAGGCTTATAGAGATATGAGCAGAAATCCAGTAATCTGATCTCATAAATGCTTATGATAAACAGAAGAGGAATAGATTGTTCATCCACGAAAACGCCTTAGCTAAGTGAGGATCAGTTTCTTTTCTGTGGATTTTACTTTCAGGAATTGTTTTTTTTTTTTATCATTTATTTCTATATGTCGGAGAACACCACGGCTGTGTGGAAGGTCTCAATCCCTCCAAAACTCAATCAAAAGCATTACAGAGATCTAGGGTAGAGGGAGGTTGTACAAGTGTATAATAAGACAATGAAAGGTGTAGCTTGATGACCACAAAGGGACTAAACTTGTGGTCTGCCTTGTGTGCTCTCTGAAAGCTTCCATCACCATTTCTGTTGCCTACATCTTTGCTGAAAAAATCAGGGACCAACTCGACCTTCTTGCTGCTCACGCTCACTACACACCAAGCCACAGAGCTAAACAGTTTTTCATTTCAAAATTAAGGGGTAATAAATAATCTATGTACTTACTTCTTATGGCTAAGTTGCAGGTGTAGTCGGTCATGTACGTGGTGCTGTACGTAGTTATGCTATCAAAAGCCCTGCAGGTGATGCTCAAGGACTCCAGCACAGCAGGTGAGAATATTTTCAGAACGCTGGAGCCGTCATCCGATCGCTCTGCGGCAGCACCAGTGAGCAGTGAACTGCAAAATTCACCCCGTAAACACACCGCAACATTCAAGAGGCTGATTTCATCGTTATTGCTGCCATCCCTTTTCAACAGGTGCCAGGACACATGCTGGTCAGGTGTGAGGTCTACGCATTTAAAAAATAGGGGAGCCGGATCCACATCCATAGGAGAGTCAGAACTGCACCCTTCGATAGCATGACCTATAAATGTAGCACATAATATTTTAAAATTTATTTTACAACAAACAAATATTCACATTAAAAAATTCAGTTGCCATTTTCACACTAAATGTCATTTGAATTGTATAAAATACTATAAGGAAAATATCAAAATATAATAACTAAATAAATGATCAAAAGTTTTATTCTCTCATTTTTTTAGTTTTATCTTAGCTCTACGTAGTCTTCTTTCATCATCATCATCATCATCATCATCATCATCATCATCTTTATAGTACTTTTTGCTTATTGTGGTTAGCGATAGGCCTACCTGAGCAGTCCTTCAGTATTACAAGCAAAACAAGGCTGGCAAGTACAGACATCGTTGTGTTGATGGAAATGCCCGGATTATGAAAACAGAGAAGTTGTTTTGCTCGAGATCTTTTCCCCAACAGACAGGCACAAAAACCTGGAAACCGAAAATTGTGGTGCAAATAATAATAAGTCTATAAAGATTTCACTTTAATGACATGGTCAAATGAACAAATGCTTCATAATTTAGGCAAAGGTTGAAATAATGATTTTCTAAAATTTTCCGAAACATATTTTCGACTATTTTAGTCAGAGAAACAACATTTTGAGTCGGTTTTGAACAGACCAGATCCCCCTCAGCTTGCAGACATCCAGCCAGCAGCTATAGACCTTGACATCTGCACAGACCCACCAAGCCTGGAAGAAGTGACAGCAGCAGTCAAGACAATGAAGAGCGGCAAAGCACCAGGGGCAGATGGAATAACAGCAGAGATGTTGAAAGCAGATATAAATGTGACAGCTCCCAAGCTGACTGAAATCTTCAAGCAAGTTTGGGAATCAGGGCAGGTCCCTGTTGCTTGGAAGACAGGGCTCATCTTCAAGTTACCCAAGAAAGGAGATCTTGGAGACTGCAATAATTGGAGGGGCATAACACTTCTTTCCCTCACCAGCAAGGTCTTCAGCAAGATTGTTTTGTCAAGACTGACGGCAACTCTTGAG
>SRHC01003411.1:0-137933 GCA_004794325.1 Pomacea maculata | reverse complement strand
CAGGAGCACATGGAAGGCAAAAAACATCAGCCAGAAGATCAAACTGAGAATCTTCAAGTCAAATGTGATCAGCACCCTCCTTTACGGATCAGAATCCTGGAAGATGACCAAAACTATCAGTAACAAGCTTGACGTCTTCCAAAACAGATGCCTCAGGCGCATACTTAACATCTTTTGGCCAAATACCATCAGCAACGAAGAACTCCACCGAAGAACTGAAACCGAGTCCATCACCACGCAGGTTCAACGAAGGCGTTGGCGATGGATTGGACATGTGCTCCGCCAGCAGACAGCAGACCTCTCCAGAGTCGCCCTACGATGGACTCCAGACGGCCGAAGAAAACGAGGCCGCCCAAAGGAAACTTGGAGAAGAACAGTGGAAAGGGAGATGAAAGGAAAGGGCTGGACATGGGGTCACCTAGAGCGGGTTTCAGCCGATCGACATCGGTGGCGGACTCTGGTTGAGGCCTTATGTGCAACCTGATGCACGAAGAGGAATAGATAGATAGATAGTCAGAGAAACTTTGTCAACATGGTGGTTTCTACGAGACAGGAGCTCAGAAGAGGCGACCTTACCAGTCCTGTGTAGCTGTCAAAGTGAAGGAGATGGAGATGCTGCTTACTCACTGGCTGGTTCGATTTATTTCGTCGGGAGACCAACAAACCTGTCCAACAAAACAGTGCAGGTGTCACTGATGGGAGGAACAGCAATAAAGTTTTCATAATTTTTTAAGATCGCGAAATACCACTAAAGAAAAATGAAAAATACCGCAAGAATATGAAGCATGGTTGGTTTATCGACATGTTCATGTTTATTGTTTTGTTTTGCTTTTTTTTTTGTTCATACATCTGTAGTTGATACCACCTGATTTAAAGAAAAAAAAAGATGATTAAATCATGATATTACACAGGAGTTATTAGGCGGTAACTATGTGTGGTTTCCATCAAGATAAACAAAGGAAAACATTTTTTTTTTGTTTGCGCGTCTATGCTTTTTTTAAATTTCAACTTCATGGAAATTTCAAAGTTTGATGGCTGTCTTCTGTTTGCGTGACTGTAAGCATCATATACTCTGTTCCACAAGGATAGTTACTGCTAGACTCGGACATTCAGTCAATGGAATCCCGTTATCAAAACAAATGAAGCGTATTCCATAAAGGGTTTTAATGGCGGTTACCATTTGTGGTTTCCATCAAGAGGAACGAACGATTATGCTCGAACACAAAACAGCCGAAGTCTGGTAATATTTTTTTAATAATTTTCAGGTTAAGCATGGATGCCTTATTATTCTGAAAGCAAGAATCAAAGAAGATGAAAACCTGTACTGCACATAAAAAAACAAATAAAATGTTTTGCTGGGACGATTTTTAAGAATGGTATATATTTATATATTACAGCCACAGGATGAAAAAAATTTCTCCAGGTTTGCATATCATATCAAGGAATAAAATTTAGGGAAAATATTTTTGAAAACTAAGTGAAAGAATGTTGGGACACTCGATCATTTGTTTTTCTTATTTACTAAATGGTTTTAGTAGGAAAGACATTCAGGAGGAGAATGAGGAGGCTGGGGCTACAAATGTCACCCTACCGTCCACCTCCTCTTTACCTGTCTGTTGTAGTGCATGTGGTAGTACCATCTACATGTTGTAGTCTTGCTATACAGCCTTCATATACATATATCCACAGCTGTCGTAGGTAGTGGTACGGTCGATATGCTCCTCCACACCTTACCAGCACAGTGAAGTGGTGAGGGTGATTGTTATATTATCACATCTCATTAACAGGGACAGGTAACTCTCACTGATTGGTGGCTGCATTTGATGGGGACGCCCACCTAGATGTCCCCAAGACAATCGTGAGTGAAAGCAGTAAAAGATTCATCTTTCATCAAGTTTGGGTATGGACACTTAAACGACTGACTTGATGCAATCTTGTTTTTCATTCCAGCTGGCAAGGAGGTTGAAAATATAAGATCATTTCAGAAGATTCAAACAAAAAAATTGTTAGTACTAAAACTACTACAAAAGAATAAAGCATTGACGGTTTAAAGCTTTGTTAATTTTTATTTTTTTTAAATTCCTCCCTTTGTAAGTGATATAGTCTTGTTTAAAAAAGACAAACAGTATTAAATCTTACTACGTCATACCGGGGTTAGATGGCGGTCACCATGTGTGGTTTCTGTCAAGATGAACGAAGGACCAAACTTTTTTTTTTGCGCGTATTTGTGACTAAATATTCAAACGTGGGCAATTTAATAACAGGCAGCTGTCGTTTATTGTAATTGCATCATCTTTACTTTCCTTTAATAGAGTTTTCATAGTTTGAATGCTGTCTGTTGTGTGCATGATTTCAATCCTTTCATGGCCCTGTTCATTATCATCGGATGCAGTGTGACTGGGCGTGTCTTGAAATTCGTGAGACGGTGAATTTCATTAACTTTTAAATATTCAATACAACTTGGAATGCTTAATGCAGTAACACACACACACACACACTTTATAATTTATTTGAATCTACTGTTCTTTAATGTTCCTGGTGCTTTCTACAGTGCTTCTATGGTTATTGTGTTGATTGTATAGACGCGGGAAGATGCTTTGCTCCCGACAAATATGAATATTTAGAGATATTAAATATCTAAAATGTATTTTACAGATACGTGTATATATAATTTTGATTTAACCATATATTCTGGCTGAGTAGATAACTGTGTACTGCTATGCCTGTGTGATTGCGAGTGTGCGACATACAGTTGATTTTAGAAGTCAGACATCTGTAGTTTCTTTAATGTTTAGACACTCTCATTCGTCCTCTTTACATTCATCAGAAAACCCATTCTTCAGATATTGACAATCGAAACTTATAAACTGCTTCGTTTTATTTATTCTTTCTTATTCCATATACATCAAACCATCTTGACATTCGTACAAAGATGTTCAAAAATCTGTTCATCAGACTACTTCAAGTCTGGCAGATATAAAATTGCACATGGAAGTTTAGATGCTTTTAAATAAAAAAAACATTGAACGGGAAGATGCGGTTGTTAACACATTTTCTTTTCTCATTCAGATGGGGCAACGTGGGCCTCTAGGAATTCAGCTCTGGCCTGGACGTTGTAGGGACCAAGGTTCACTACAACGACATCGATTCCCAGTGCAGGGTCAAATGAAAAGGAGCAATCGCCATCTGAAGGACCTGGGGGATTTTGGTTCACATGAAGTTCGTATGTTCCATCTCGCGTCCCAACCAGCAGCCTCCCAGGACTGCCATCCTACAACCATCCAAATTATTTTGACAATGCCGTTGATTCAGATATTGATGTTGCAGTTGAAAAAAATTTTTTTTGCAGCGTTTACAATAGCAAAACATTAGAATTAGTGCATGTAAAATCACCTGCTGACATATTCCTGTTAACTTGATTGGATTTTTCTGAAAACGTTTGTGAGCCTAAAAGATTATTATTACCCCGCGGAAGCAACTTGTTACCATATCAAATATTCTAGAAATCCCGTACCTGCAGCTCCTCAGTGAATTGGCATTGGTAGTCTTGTGTTAGATCGAGGATATTGGTAATTGTACAAAATACTGATCTTCTGGAGCCGTGGTGACTTGCTTGCAGTACGCATTCCATTTTTGGAGTATCTAGAAATATTTCATAAGAAATGTAGATGGGAAACGGAATAAAAATTAAAGCATTGCATGAGCATTGGTTCCTCAAGTATAAAGGAGCTGATATCAATGTTAATATTTTTACGTTTCCACATCGAAGTTCGTCTCGTGCCTTATTTTCAGGGAACATTTTTTTTCTTTATTTTTTCTTAGACGCTTTCTCTTCTTCATTCTGAGATTATAATTTTCTTCTTCTATCTATCTAACTGCCAACCGGCTGCCATTGCTGGTTCTTCGACATTTGATATTGATAATTATTTTCAATACGTTTTTTTTCGGTGCTGTGATAATGACTCTTGCAGAATTCAGAGTGAGAATACAAGTATCTAGGGACGAGGGAGGTTCACTTCAAGTGTATGAAAGGAGAGAAAAAGTATAAAGATATTAAGCATAGCAAGTCAAAGCATGTACCACCTTCATTTTCGTTCTCATTACCTTTACGAACATAATATAAACAAGCAGCATTGTCCTTTCTACTAATGCTTATTAAGCTCAAAGCCTTGGAACCTCCATCATAAAAGCTTAAAAACCTTCAATTAGAAAAAGGAATGATCTATGTACTTACCTAACAAGGTGATACTACAGGTATAGTCGTTGATGTAGGACAGGGTGCGCGTTAACTCCTTGTCAAAGAAAGACTCTACACGTGATGCTGATGATGTCGTTGATAACGCTGGGGTAGAAGAAAAGTATACTGGTGATGTTATTAACCCTAATTGCTTTTGAACCCTCAAAATATGAATGGCACTTGTCATCGGTCATAGAACACACATCAGTATTGGTTAGCTGATTGCCATTGCTAGGGTCCTGTCTTGTGAACAACCAGGCCACATAGTAGTTGTCTGGGACGTCCACACATTTGAATCTGTAATTCATTTCATACCGCGGCACATCGGTACGTTCACCAGGAGTGCATCCTTCGATCGCATGACCTGTAAAGGCATTCATTTGTTAAAAAATCATTTTTTTCTAATGAGTTTAGTACCAACAACAATTTTAATAATATGCACAATTTTAAACAACTGTATTAGTTTGAAGAAACGTAAGGTTAACCGCATACTTGTCCTTATTTCTTTTGCTCCTGTCTTTCCTTTTGTAATTATAATCATTATTATCGCCACTTTGTCATCATTATATTATTATAACTACTATTCATGTGTTATTTGTTTATTTTATTTCTCTATTTGTTCTGCTGAATAACATTTCACCTGAGCAGTGCTTGAGTATTACAAGCAAAGCAAGGATGGTGATTACGGCCATCGTGTTGTTGAGTGACAATCCTGGGTTTGATGAAACTGGAAGGTTGTTAACCCGAGATCCGAGCCGATGCCAAGCAAATAAACACAAGAGGCTGGAAAAATGAGAATCTCGGTATAGTTACCATGCGCTTCATTCACTTTGTCCTAATAAGAATCACAGAGATATGGACATAAAAAAATCCGTTATTGTATATTTATACCGTTCTGCTCAAACGTTTAATTAATGTTACTTTCATTACATTTGCTTCGAATACATGAAAAATACAATGTTCCCTCGCTAGAACAACGACTAAGACAAACATCATAACAGTGTGTAGCATGGCACAAGACCATACCAAACGAACACTCAGACACACGTTACCTCCACATTTACCAGCTCAGTGTAGTCACCAGGGTGATTGCGATACTACATCACACCTTATTTATAGGGACAGGTAACTCACTGATTGGTGGCTGCATTCGATGTGGACGCCCACACAGGTGTCCAAGAAGACAATATGAAATGTCAATCGTGATTGACAGCATTTAAAAAATTCATCTTTTATCAAGATTTGCTTTGGGACCTTTCATGATTGACTTGTTGAATTCTTGTTTGTCATTTAAAATGACTGGGTGGTGGCCAAAGATAAGGTCAAAATGTTAAATGATTCAAAAAAATAAAAAAATATTATTACTAAACCTACTGCAAAAATGTAAAGCGTGGATGGTTTCTTGCCTTCTTTATTTTTATTGTCTTCAAATTACTGTGGTTGGATATCGTCTTGTTGAAAAAAAACCCGAAGAGTATTAAATCTTATGGCAGGATACTAGGGTTAAATGGCGGTCACCATATGTGGTTTCCATCAAGATGAACGAATGACAACGCTTTTATTATTTGTGCTCCTTTGCATTTTCTTTACTTCGATTTCATATCAATTTTATAGCATGAGCGCTGTCTTTTGTCATATAGTCAGTTCCAAAATCACAGATATTTCTATACTCGGACATTCAGTTAATTGTGTCCCGTTATCGTTATCTAAACAAAAATCGTTGTCATTCTTATGATTCCATGCAGGGGTTAAATGGGAGTCATCGTGTGTGGTTTCCATCAAGACGAGCGAAAGATTATGCTTGAACGATAAACAGCCGCAGTCTGTGATAAATTTTACTAAGTTTTAGATTAAACGTGAAACCTTCGTCACTTGGAAATCCAAAGAATGAATAAAATGAAATAAAAACATGTACTACATCAAAACTCCGCCTGGAAACCATTCGGTAACCTGCCGATCCCATGTCCTGAAGAAGGAGGAGGGCTGGGCGTGGGGCTTGCGACCCCACCCTGTAAAAAAAATTAAAACGCTACAGAAACTGCAAACATTCTAACTGTACAACTGGAGCCTAGACGGGAAGATTCCTCTTCAGAAGGGCTTATGACTCCTGCTGGTGAAAGGGAAGCCAGCTCGCCGACCCATCTTTTCTCAGCTATGCATCTACCAACGCAGCTAAAGAAGAGAAAAAAGATGTAACGCGGGTCAACAACAAGCAAGAAGCCCTACTCCAACTACATTGAGAATGGATAACAGCGTCTGACCGTTTCACCTACCTTGGCAGCAGAGTCAGCAAAGATGGAGGTACAGATAAAGATGTAAGAAGCTGAATAAACAAAACCAGGCTTGAATTCCACACCATACGAACTGTCTAGAACTCTAAGGCTTTATATTTACATACCAAGATCCACATCTTTAATACAAATGTAAAGTCAGTTCTTCTGTATGGATCTGAGACATGAAGTATGACAAACACCATCACCAGCAAGATACAGACATTCGTCAACAGATGCTTGCGCCGCAGCCTCAACATCAGATAGCCCGAGATGTCCATTACAGACCTGTGGGAGAGAACCGACCAAAAATCTGGCAGCTAAGACAAGCGGAAGTGGGGCTGGATTGGTCAAACCTTGCGAAAGCCAGCCGACATTTTAACAAGAGAAGTTTTGGGCTGGAACCCACAGGGAAGGCGCAGGGTTTGGAGACCCAAACAGACGTGGAGGAGATCAGTAAACAGAGAGGCAGAGACAGCTGGCATTCTTCTCCTTACTTACATACGTACATGTTCTAGCTGTATTGTTATGTGTTTGTGCCATGGTGCATGCGTTTGTGTGATTGCATACTCGTAATTTTTTCTCTCTCTCTCTCTATCTCTCTCACACACATTCTGGAAACGAGAAAGCGAGTGGAGAAGGAGGCTGGTTTTACAAACGTCACTTTACCTTCAACATATGTTTTAGTGAATGCACTGGTATTTATTTTCGTTCCACCATCTGACTATACTGACTTCATATTCGGACGTGCGAAGTTTAATAGCAGGCAGCTGTCGTTTATTTTGTGTCATTGCATCATCTTTACTTTCCTTTAATAGAATTTTCATAGTTGGAATGCTGTCTGTTGTGTGCATGATTTCAATCCCTTCATGGCCCTGTTCATTATCATCGGATGCAGTGTTCATTAACTTTTAAATATTCAATACAACTTGGAATGCTTAATGCAGTAACACACACAAACATATATAATTTATTTGAATCTACAGTTCTTTGTTCTTTAATATTCCTGGTCCTTCCTACAGTGCTTCAATGATTGCTGTGTTGATTGTATAGACGCAGGAAGATTCCTTGCTTCCGACATACATGAATATTTAGAGAAATTTAATATTTAAAATGTATTTTACAGATATGCGTGTATAAAATTTTTATGTAACCATATATTCTGGCTGAATAGATAACTGATGTGCCTGTGTGATTGCGAGTGTGCGACATACCGATGACTCAGATATCGGACATGTGTAGTTTCTTTAATGTTTAGACACTCTCATTCGTCCTCTTTACATTCATCAGAAAACCCACTCTTCACATATTGACAATCTATACATATATACTGCTTCGTTTTGTTTATTGTTTCTTATTCCATATACATCGAAACATCTTGACATTCTTACAAAGATGTTCAAAGTTGTGTTCATCAGACTACTTCAAGTCTGGCAGATAAAACTGGACAGAGAAGATTAGATGCTTTTAAATAAAAAAAAAACATTGAACGGGAAAATGCGTTTGTTAACATTCTTATTTTCTCAGTTAGAATTTTAGGGGTAGAATATCGCTCTGCCCCGGACGTTGTCGGGAAGAAGGTTTACTTCAAAGGCGTTTATTCCCAGTGTGTAGTTATATGTGAAGAAGCACTCGGCTGCGGTGTTCCCTGCTTTCATAACAAAGCTGTGTGTTCCATCTTGCGTCCCAAACATCCTCCCAGGACTTCCATCCTACAACCATGCAAAATATTTTGACAATGCCGTTGATTCAGATACTGATGTTGTAGTTGGCAATATTTTTGCAGCGTTTACAATAGCAAAACGGTAGAATTAGTAGAATGTAAAATCATCTACTGACATATTTCTATTAATTTGATTGGATTTCTCTGAAACCATGTGTGTGTCTAAAAGATAGATATTATCCCGCTGAAGCAACATTTCACCATATCAAATATTCTAGAAAGCCCGTACCTCCAACTCCTCAGTAAATTTGCATTCATAGTTTTTTGTTGGATCGAGGATATTGCCAACAGTACACCATGCTGTTCCTGTTGAGTAGTCGGAAGCATATATCATTGCGCAATCCAGTGTTGGAGAATCTGGAAATATTTATTTCAAATTAATGTGGGAGAAATGCATTTAATGGTAAAGATATAATAGATAAATACCACATAAAACGAAAATTATTTGAATATGCGGCTCCTTTACACACACACTCAAAGAAAACGATTAGTGCAATATCTTCTTAATGTTGTATGTTTTCTGTGTAGAGATGTGAATACACACATGAATGTAAAATCTAGATATCAAAAACACGGAATACATATTCAAGCATTGCATGAGCATTGGTTCCTCAAGTGTAAAGCAGCTTATATCAATGTTGATATCTTTAGGTTTCCACATAGAAATTCGTCTCGTGCCTTATTTTCAGGTAACATTTTTTCTTTATTTTTTTTTCTTTTACGCTTTCTCTTCTTCGTTTTGAGATAATGAATTTCACCTTCTATTTATCTGTCTAACTGCCAGCCGGATGCCATTGCTGCTTCTTTGACATTTTAAAATTATTTTTGTAATGTAATACGATTTCTCTTTTTTCTTTGTTCCACTGCTCCCCATTTTTACTCAAATTGCAAGGTGCGACACACTTATAATTATCTGTCTTAGTATGGTATCCTGCTAGGAATTGTACCTTTCTCTTTTGATAAGCTTGGAAAGTCAAGGCGGTGTTGTGATAATGACTCTTGCAGAATTCAGAGTGAAAATACAAGTATCTAGGGACGAGGGAGGTTTACATCAAGTGTAGGAAAGGAGAGAAAAGGTATTGAACACAAATGAAAACATGTACCACCTTCATTTTCGCTCTCATTTTTTTCTTTTCCAACAATATAATCAAGTAGCATTGTCCTTCCTACTGAAGCCTTGGAACCTCCATCATAAGAGCTTAAAAACCTTCAGTTAGAAAAAGCAAAGAATTATGTAATTACTTATCAAGTTGATATTACAGGTGTAGTCGTTCATGTAGGAGGTTGCTCGCGTTAACATGTTGTCAAAGACTCTACACGTGACGCTGACGGTGTCGTCTAATCGGCTGGGGTTGTAAGTAAGTATACTGTCGCCGTTACTTTTAACTGCACTTGTAAACTCATTAAAGGATTGGCACACGTTCTCGTTGAAATAACAGACTTCAACATTGGTCATTTGGTTCTGATTGCTACTGGTGGGATCCACTTTTGTGATCAACCAGGACACGTGGTTGTTAGGTTGGACGTCCACACATTTGAATCTGTAATTCATTTCATACCGTGGCACATCGGTACGTTCAGCAGGATTGCATCCTTCGATAGCATGACCTGTAAATGCATTCATTTGTTTAAAAAAAAATCTTATGGTTTAAGTACCAACAACAATTCTTAATAAAATGCTTAATTTACACAACTTTACTGGTCTTAAGCGACTAAAGGGTCAACAACCTACTTGTCCTTATTTCTTTTCCTCCGTTTTTTACTCTTGTCTTTCCTTTTGTAATTTCAATCGGTATTATCACCTATTTGTCATCATTATATTATTATAACTACTATTAATGTGTTATTTGTTTATTTTATTTTCTATTTGTTCTGCTGAATAACATTTTACCTGAGCAGTGCTTGAGTATTACAAGCAAAGCAAGGATGGTGATTACGGCCATCGTGTTGTTGATTAACAATCCTGTGTTTGATGAAACTGGAAGGTTGTTAACCCGAGATCCGAGCTGATGGCAAGCAAATAAACACAAGAGGCTGGAAAAATGAGAATCTCTGTATAGTTACCATCTGCTTCATTCACTTCGTCCTAAAAAGAATCACAGAGATATGGACATAAAAAAATCCATTATTTTCTATTTATACCGTTCTGTTCAAACGTTTAATTAATGTTACTTTCATTACATTTGCTTCGAATACATGAAAAATACACTGTTCACTCGCTAGAACAACGACTAAGACAAACATCATAAAATTGTGTAGCATGGCGCAAGACCATACCAAACGAACACTCAGACACAAGTTACCTCCACACTTACCACCTCAGTGTAGTCACCAGGGTGATTGCGATATTACATCACACCTTATTTATAGCGACAGGTGACTCACTGATTGGTGGCTGCATTTGATGTGGACGCCCACATAGATGTCCAAGAAGACAATATGCAAATGTCAATCGTGAATGACAGCAGTTAAAAAATTCATCTTTTATCAAGATTTGCTTTGGGACCTTTCACGATTGACTCCTTGAATTCTTGTTTGTCATTTAAAATGACTGGGTTGTGGCGAAAGATAAGGTCAAAATGTTAAATGATTCAAACAATCAAAAAAACATTATTACTGCAAAAAATGTAAAGCATGGATGGTTTCTTGCCTTCTTTATTTTTATTGTTTTCAATTTTCTGTGGTTGATATCGTCTTGTTGAAAAAAAACCCGAAGAGTATTAAATCTTATGGCAGGATACTAGGGTTAAATGGCGGTCACCATATGTGGTTTCCATCAAGACGAACGAATGACAACGCTTTTATTATTTGTGCTTCTTTGCATTTTCTTTACTTCGATTTCATATCAATTTCATAGCATGAGCGCTGTCTTTTGTCATATAGTCAGTTCCACAGTCGTAGATACTTCTAGACTCGAACACTCAGTCTATGGTGTCCAGAAAAATCGTAATTATTTTTATGATTCCATGCAGGGGTTAAATGGGAGTCATCGTGTGTGGTTTCCATCAAGACGAGCGAAAGATTATGCTTGAACGATAAACAGCCGCAGTCTGTGATAAATTTTATTAAATTTTAGATTAAACGTGGAACCTTAGGCACTTTAAAAACCAAAGCATGAATCAAATGAAATAAAAACATTTACTACATATCAAAACTCCACTCGGGTAACCTGCCAGTCCCAAGTCCTGAAGAAGGAGGAGGGTTTTGCGTGGGGCTTGCGACCCCACCCTGTTACAGAAATAAAACTCTACAGAAACCGCAAACATACAAACTGTACAACTGGAACCTGGACTGGAAGATCCCTCTTCGGAAGGGCGTATGACTCATGCTGGTGAAAGGGAAGTCAGCTCACCGACCCATCTTCTCACGGCCAAGCCAAAAACCAGGATAGGGTCCTGGAACTTCAGAACCCTATTCGAGAGAGGTAAATCAGCTCAGGTAGCGCAGGAAATGAAAAACTATAACATCAAGCTCCTCGGCCTGTGCGAGACATGGTGCAAAAGCAACGGTCAGACCAGACTTTCGTCAGGGGAGACTATCATCGACTTGGGACATGAAAACCATGACCATGACCACACACAAGGAGTTACAGTACCGATGACACCAGAGGCTGCAAGATCCCTGACAGCATGAGAATCAGTTTCCCCACGACTCATGTCAGCTAAGTTCAACTCCAAAGGAAGAAAGATCCTCATCATCCAGTTCTATGCACCTTCCAACGCAGCTAAAGAAGAGGAAAAAGAAGAATTTTCAACTACATACAAGCACTGGTTGATCCTACTCTGAAACGAGACCTAAAGATCATAATGGGGCATAAATTCCAAAGTTGAAAATGACAACACAGACAGAGGACACATAATGGGAAAGCTTGGTGTGGGCAACTGTAATAAAAATGGTGAGCTGCTCACAGACATCTGCTTGTTCTATGACCTTGTAGTCGGAGGCACAATATTTCCACACGAAACCATTCACAAGACCACCCTGACTTTACCAGATGAACACACAGAAAACAAGATTAATCACATCCCCATTAATCGCCAGTTTAGAAGGAGTCTGCTGGATGTCAGAGTAAAGCGAGGTGCAGATGCAGCCACAGGCCACCACCTGCTTGTGCCAACCATGAAGATAAAACTGAGGTCTTTCCATGACACATCAGACAGACGGCTCCAGAAATTCAACATGCAATTTCTTCGAGACCGTAGAAAGCAAGAAGAGCTCAAATGGGAACTTAAAAGCAGGTTTGCGACACTGGAAGGACTCCTGGACGAAACAGTGGCCAAATAGTGGGCAGGATTACAAGTGACCTGGAAGAATGCCTGCACACACGTTCTGGAAAAAAAGGAAAACAACACAAGGAATGGCTGTCTCTAAGGACCTGGCAAAAGATAGAGGAAAGGAAAGAACTGAAGTAGAAGATCAACCAATGTCAATACCAGCAGGAAAAAGAAGAGCCCAGAGCAAAATACTGGGAGATAAACAGAGAAGTGAAGAAGAGCGCAAGGGATGACAAGAGACAGTTCGCACACAGGATGGTAGAAGAGGCAGAAAAAGCAGCTGGGAAATATAACACAAAGAGACTATGCGAAATTACAAGAATTCTGTCAGGAAGGAAACACACCAAACACCAATGCGTGCAGACCAATAAAGAATTAGAATGGCAGCGTCACCACCGAGGATGCAGAACAAAGATCACGATGGGTGGAACATTTTGATGAAATACTTAACCGACCACCACCAACAAACACTTTGGACATTCCCCCAGCTGCCGAACAGCCCCAAGTAAACACCAACCAAGGCAGAAATCACGGAAGCCATCAAGTCCTTTAATTCAGGCAAGGCGGCAGGCCTAGATGGCATTCCTGTAGAAGCACTCAAGGCAGAACCAACAGCCATAGCAGAGATGCTAACCCCCTGCTGCAGAACATTTGGGAACTGGAGCAAGTTCCAGAAGACTGGAAGCTTGGCTACCTAGTAAAGCTACCCAAGAAAGACGAACTGACGCAATTGACGTGGGATTACGCTGTTGTCTGTTCCTAGCAAGGTGCTGACAAGAATCATCCTGGAGAGACTGAAGAATGCCATAGACAAGAGACTGACGAAAGAACAGGTAGGCTTTTGCCAGGGAAAATCATGCACAGACCAAATCACTACTCTACGAAATATCGTACAGTCCATCGAATGACAGTGGCAACTATACATAACTTTTGTGGATTTTGAGAAGGCTTTTGACTCAGTAGACAGGGAAACCATCTGGAAACTGATGCAGCACTACGGATTTCCACCAAAGTTCATTGCTATCATCCAGCAGCTGTATGAGGTCTCGACATGCCAGGTGAGACACAACGGGAAGCTTACTGACCCCTTCGCAGTGAGGACTGGAGTATGGCAAGGTTGTATGCTCTCGCCGACAATCTTCCTGATCGTCATAGACTGGACCACGAGAGGAACAACCTCTGATAGCAACATGGGTGTTCATTGGACCTTCACCAGGCAGCTTGAGGATCTCGACTTTGCGGATGACATCAGCCTGTTGTCCCACAAGCAACAACACGCACAGACACAGCTTACTTGGCTCGGAAAAGAAGCAGTGATGGCTGGCCTGACCATCAACATCAAGAAGACGGAGGTAATGCGTGCCAACAACAAGCAAAAATCCCCGCTACAACTACATGGAGAATGCATAACAGAGTCTGACCGTTCCACCTACTTTGCCAGCATAGTCAACAAAGATGGAGGTACAGATGAAGATGTAAAAAGCCGAATAAACAAATTCAGGCTTGAATTCCACACTTACATACGTACATGTTCTAGCTATATTGTTATGCGTTTGTGTGATTGCATACTCGTAATTTTCTGACTTTGTGTGTGTTTGTGTGTGTGTGTGTGTGTAAAAATCATTCTAGAAACGAGAAAGCGAGTGGAGAAGGAGGCTGGTTTTACAAACGTCGCTTTACCTTCAACATATGTTTTAGTGACTGCACTGGTATTTATTTTCGTTCCACCATCTGACTATACTGACTTCATATTCGGACGTGGGAAATTTAATAGCAGGCAGCTGTCGTTTATTTTGTGTCATTGCATCATCTTTACTTTCCTTTAATAGAATTTTCATAGTTGGAATGCTGTCTTTTGTGTGCATGATTTCAATCCCTTCATGGCCCTGTTCAACAGCATCGGATGCAGTGTGACTGGGCGTGTCTTGAAATCAGTGAGTCGATGAATTTCATAGACTATAATATATGCTGTAAAATAGGGAGGTTTACATCAAGTGTACGAAATGAGAGAAAAAGTATAAAGATATTAAGATCAGAAAATGAGAACATATACCACCTTCATTTTCTCTTTATGTTCAGCAGGATTGCATCCTTCGTTATCATCACCTCTAAATGCATTCATTTGTTTAAACAAAAAAATTCTAATAATTTGAGTACCAACAACAATTCTTAATAATATGTTTAATTTACACAACTTTACTGGTCTTAAGCGACTAAAGGGTCAACAACCTACTTGTCCTTATTTCTTTTCCTCCCTTTTTTACTCTTGTCTTTCCTTTTGTAATTATGATCATTATTATCACCTGTTTGTGATCATTATATTATAATCACTGCTATTAATGTGTTATTTGTTTATTTTATTTGTCTATTTGTTCTGCTGAATAAAAGGCTACCCGAGTAGTGCTTGAGTATTACAAGCAAAGTATGGTGATTACGGCCGGTGTCCAGTCACTTAATCCCCAGACACTTCATCCCCAGACACTTGATCCCCGACACTTCATCCCCAACACTCAAGAACAATTTTCGTATCATATTGTTGAAGAACATTAAATTTACTAGCTTATATGAACTTTAACTAATGTTGTTGATGTTCAAATGACGTTGAAGTTAAAAGCATGATTTGAATTTGAATTTCAATTAAATTTTTCGCTGACTTCATAATTTTTATAGTTAAGGATTTAGTTTAGGGATTAAGTGTCTGGGGATGAAGTGTCTGGGGATTAAAAGTCTAGGGTATGAAGTGTCGGGGATGAAGTGTCGGGGATGAAGTGTCTGGGGATTAAGTGACTGGGAACCCGAACCATCGTTTTTTTGAATGACAATCCTGTGTTTGATGTTCCACAATGATATATACTGCTAGAGTGAGAAAATTACTGCAGGGTTAAATGGTGGTCACCGTGTGTGGTTTCTATCAGAACGAACGAAAGATAATGTTCGAACAACAAACAGCCGCATTCTGTGATAAATTTTAATAACTTTTAGATTTAATGGGGAAAACCTTTGAAAACCAAAGAATGGATCAAATGAAAAAAAAACCTGTACTTCACATTAAATAACAACAAAATGAGATAGCTCATGGTTTTATAGATATATCTATATTTCTTTACCAGAGCCACAGAACTTCGTAAAGAATGACGAGGTTGCTGCACATTAATTAACACAAGATAAGAATAGGTATATTTTAAAATTAAATAAACAAATTATATTTTTATATTTTTTATTATATTTTTTAAATTAGATTTTAAAAATCGCGCACGATGTTCAAAGCCTGGTGAACCAACTAGTTGATTGCATCATTGATGTGAAAATATCCTCATTCATACAGTGTAGATAAATGAATAACTGTGATTGGGATTGTGATTGTGATTGTTATTGCTATTATTATTGTTATTGCTATTGTTATTGTCAAACTGTGCAGCCAAGTCAAACATTTTTTATTTGAGGTGTTCCTTTTTCATGGTGTCGGTCCTGTCGATGTGTCCTTGTGTTCGTCATGGTTCATGTAGTATTCACCAGTCTTTCTATCTTCCTCTTTGCTGTTTTTTTTTTTTTTTTGCTTTGCCTTGTTCTTCTTCAGAGATGTTTCACTAGCAGTTATTTTATCTTTTCAGAACGTTGCTTAATAATTCTTTATTCAAGTCGCACAGTTTAAGTGGGCATCCAGGTAGGAAAGGACGGTTTATTTGTTATGTAACTTGAACACTTCCACCAGGAGAACGATAAGTAGATAAATATTTTAAGAATTATTATAAAAACACACGAACGACACATTCTCTTAGAATAGTGTGACATAATCTATCAAGTTACTACTTATATATAATTTACTGCACTATCAATCATTTATTACACTTAATCATTAATTTTGATCTTTTACTTGTATAAGCTTCGTGCATTGCAAGTTAAATTATTATTGTAAAGTGCCGTTAGTCTGCCTTGTTTTGTGTGTGTGTGTGTGAAAATAAACATTTAATATACCATAAACTGTAATTTTAAGCATTTCTGACCTGTTTTCTTTAGCTTCATGAAAACATCCATGCTTAAGACATTGACAATACATCTTCGTAAAGTGTTTTTAGTTTATTGAATCTGTTTAATATTACATCTCCAGTAATAACAGATTGCCAACTAGGGAAGGTGTCAGTAAAGGTTTGTACAACAACTTTACTCGAGAATGGCGATGGCTTTTATGTTATCAGGAAGAAGAGTCGCTTCCACATTTTGTATGTTGTCTGGATTCGGTAAATTATGGGCCATACAACCACCCCCGTCGGTGGCTCCTCCTGGTTCCGTTCTTATGAAGGTAGGGTTGCTCAAAACCTCGGTTGTATCATCCTAGAACAGGACAACATTCCGGACTTATCGTTTTATTTTACATACTAACATTAATTGAATATATCATTAACAAATATTATTATAACAACTTTAATATTTTTTTCCAAAAAATTCAGCATTTTGTATTTGTTTGAAAAATAGAGAAATCCAATATATTACAATGGCAGCTCAGTAGATACACTGTAAGTCAAAAATGTCTATTAACACAGGATTAATTTTACATGTTCTTCGAAGCTGTGTGCTGCTTAACGGTTTTCAGGTTGTATTTTATTATGACTGATCACATAAAACAAGCTTTTTATCATATTAAATTTGAAAGCCACGCACCTGAAACCTCGCAGTCAATTCGCAACTGTAGTCTCGGCTTCGTATGTAAATGTTTAGAATGGAACAAACTACTGACAAGGAATTGTCCGCTTGTCTTTGCAAACTGCACGAGAAGTTTGGCGAATCTGAAAATTAATGGAATGGGGATCACATCTTTAGTTTCAAAATCGACGTGCAAATACAAGCTATGACGAATATAGGAAAAAGAGATGCGTATATAGAAATAAACACACACACAAACACACACACACAAACAAATAGACAGATCGGCACATCTGTATGACCATGTGTCCAACCTATATGTCTAAGCTGATGTCCACTACACACCAAGCCATTGGGCTTCCATCACAAGAGTTACAAAGTCTCGATGGAAAAAATAAGGAGCGATACTCTTTCTACTTACCTCTCTTGGTTAAGCTGCAAGTGTACTCGTTCATGTACATGGACCGGTACGTTTCTATATTGTCGAATACTCTACAAGTAATGCTCAGAAAGTCAGACATATCTGTTGAGAAGACTTCAAGCACGCTGGAAGTGTCGTTGTATCGGCGTGCTTCGACATTTTCTAGGTATGTGGTGAACTGGTTAATGCTGGGAAAACAAGACACAGAAATCAACTGTCTGCTCGCTGCTTTCTGAAAGTGCCAGGGCACACATTGGTTTGGCATCTGGAGATGGCATTTGAAAATATTTCTGCTTATATCCACATCCATAGGATTGTCAAGCCCGCATCCTTCGATTACCTGACCTGTGAATATGTTGCTTCATTAAAATATTTGTTAATGATTAGATAGTGTGCACAACTATTTAAATTCATTTGCCGGATTCACACAATTTTATCCGTTTTAGGCTGCTTAGTCGATCCCCCCGCACCCCTTTAGGATATATTAATTTATTTTAGTCCTCTATTTCTTCTGTTCCATTCTGTACTAATGTCTTCTTTTTGTCATCAGTATAATGACCACAAACTACCTTTATGATCACTCTCAATATTGATTTAATGTGATAAACTCTTGTTAAGTTTTGTATTCTATACATTTATTATATCATTATTATGATGTATGTATTATTACATTTTATATATCATCTCCATCGTTACAATTATTATCATCACTTTTGTTATCATTATCATCTGTTATTTCATTTGTTTTTATTTTATGCGTAATTCTTTTTAGTGTGTTTAGCCTTAACCTTACCTGAGCAGTCTTTCAGTAATACAAGCAAAATGAGGCTGGAAATTACAAACATCATGTTGATAAGTATCCGTAGGAGGTTGTTTACTCCGAGATCCTGTACCCAGCCGATAAACACAATATTCTGAAAACCGATAATTGTGGAATAACTTCCGGTAGTAAAACGTTCACAGTAAACTTACTTAAACAATACTGATATATGAATACAGACATTATAGTATTGCAAGGGAGAGACAAAGACTTTTTGAAATATTTTTCTTTGGGCTTGCAAGTCGATCAAAGTGTTTTTAATTTTAAAGATTGATAATAACGGTCAAAGATTATTCCTAAAATATTTTCCCAAACAATATTTCACGTTTTAATGTTATTCATCTGTACAATATTTTTTTGTAAAA
The DNA here is from genome assembly GCA_004794325.1 of Pomacea maculata. Classification (NCBI taxonomy): domain Eukaryota; kingdom Metazoa; phylum Mollusca; class Gastropoda; order Architaenioglossa; family Ampullariidae; genus Pomacea; species Pomacea maculata. Next base: position 119,182 of record SRHC01003411.1, on the reverse strand, counting down.
TATATGAGACTGAGCTTGACATCTTACCAGTGCTGTGTAGTCGTGAAGGAGACTGCGATGCAGAAGCAGTTTGCAGGGGCAGGTAACCAGCAATGGTCGGCGGCTGTGTTTACAGGGGAAGAAGGGGAGGTAACAAGTCTGTCCAACAAGAGGACGTGCAGATGTTGCTCTTAAGAGTATAAGGCAGTAAAATTTGTTGCTTCAAATTGATTCGTTGGTTGACAGCGGAGATCGACACGTCCGCGACTGCCTCCATTCATTTGAGTTTTACTGTTCAACTGGCTGGGTGACGTCAGAAGACGAAGTCATCATGTCAAAAGGATACAGTCAGCGTTTAGGGAAAAGTCAATAGAAGTTTAGGAAAGGATTGTACTTTAGTTACTACTTTAAATGTAGCGGCCAAATTAGCCAAAAGACGGAAAATAAAATCTGTTTTTGTACATGCGACATACATTATCCTGCAAAACTATTTTATTTTAACACTTTCATTTTTGTTTAACGCTTTTAACAGTGATAAATACAATGATTCATTTGGAAGAAGCTGTCCAATATTATTATAAAATTCCTTAGAAAATATCTGCTGTAGGGAATATCAACTTATTAGAAAGAACACATAGGGGTTTGTGAGTGTTTGTGTGTTTGTTGAGGGAGGAGGATAGACTGTGTGTTCTAGTCCTTTTGTCCTGGAAGATATCATCTATTCAATCTGCTTACTAGTGCGATGTTTTGATTTCTGTATATGTGTGTTCTTTTTTGTCTCTCTTACGAAAAACATTCTGGATGAGAAAAAGAGGAAGGACTGTATAATGTCACCCTAATGTCCATGCTTACCTAAATATTTTAGTTTATGCACTAGTACCAGGTTTTTTTAAATTTTACTGTGCTTGCTTCATAAAAATAAAATAGTTTTAATGGAGGAATGAAGCCTTTCAGGCTGTCGAAACGTTGTAAAAGATTAATGAAACAAACAAATGAAACAATATGTTGTGACATTTATTGCAGGAGAAATATTTGAGTTTCTGAAGACAAGAATATTTAGAGACCAATGAAGCTCACAAACATCTTACAAGAGGATAAACAGTGACATTGACCGGAATGTGTTTACTGTTTGGTCATATGTGTTTATGGGTGCTTCTCTCTATCTCATCCGCCCTCGTACTGTCAGTGTGTTTGTCAGTGCCGGTCTGTAACTCGCTGTTGCTGCCTGTCATTGATGTTGTCGACAAAATAGAAGTTAAGCGATGATAAAATGTCACTAAATACGTCAGCAGATGCCAACGGGAGAGATCTCAGATGGTATAAGAGATTTCACGCGATTTGAAGATGAATAGGAGACCTATTATTTGATGATTTTGTGAAGATGTCAGTAAACGAGAGATTTTGTGCTTTTCTGGATGTCGTGTACTGGACATGTAGAACACAGACGACACAGAGACATCAGAATATCTGTATACCTGGGTCTACTGGTCCGCCATTTTTTTAAAATGAAAGTTTATGATTACAATATCACAAATCTTTTAAAAGACAACTTTATATAAGTCAGCTGATTTTTTGGTTTCCTTTTACACCTCAACTTCTCTCTCTGTCTCCTTGTCTCTGTCTTCACCATTAGCCTAGCATAAAGACCCACTTACACATTGTTACTAAATTTGACAGTAGATGTATCAACGTTTCTACATGGGCACAAACATTTCTACACAGGATTACAGTCCATCAAAGAGCCCAGGGTGTATTGTGTGTGAAACTCTATTTAAAACAAACATATGTTGTAAAAATGAATGTTCTCTTCCTGATTAATTTATCATTGAATATAATTAGAGCAAGCTGTTCGATCATAATTCTAAACAAGACGGACTCCATATACAAAAAATAAGTCACATTCATCAAAGTTTACCTGTATGTCTTTTAATTTTTACCTCCTTTAACTCTGAAAGTTTGCCTACACACTGCTTTCTGTAATGATTACATTCTACGGCAGTTGTTCATAGGATTGTCTCCCTTGGTCTGCTACATCCATTTTTTTCTGTGCCACTTGTGTACACTGCTATAACATCTTTACTAACTTTTGAAATGTATTAAAACAATCAGTAGTATCAGTAAACAAGATAAGATTAATTCTGTGTTGTTGTTGTTGTTGTTGTTGTTGTTGTTGCTGTGATGATGATGATGATGAGGAGGAGGAGGATTAAGAGAACAATAATGAGATTTTTCTGAGCTTTATACAGGTAAAATACTACAGAGTGAACAGCCTCACAACATGGGCAGAACACCAACTACAAACATTTAGATGCAAAGTTTATTACCAACACGAAGGATCACTTTATAACGGTTTAAAACTGTCAAAATATAAGACGTTTTAAAATTGTCTACAAAAGCGAAACTAAAAAGTAATGCCACTTTATTTTCTGAATTTATTTAAGCGCAAACGTTTCATACTGTTGAAAATTAACAAGAAATTGTAATATTGTTAGCGATACATATACACAAGAGTAAGTGCACCCGAGCTGAAAAAGCTTCTCACATTAAATATAAACAATAAAAGAATAAAATCAATGGTGTGAAAAAGATAATACGAAATTGTAAATATTTTAGAGATACAAACTACTTAAGTCAGAAAAGCAATAATAAAACATTCAGTATCAATACACAATAACATCGTCTCATATTCTTGTTCATTTTCATCCTATATGTTCTTACTATATGTTCTTACTTTTTAGTTGTGTCCTGTAAGTGAAATCAGTGTATCACTCAGTGTGGAATGATGGTGTGTGTACGACCTTATTTTATATACAAATATATCTATATATACTGGCGAGTGATTTTAATCGGTTTAAGTAGTGACTATATTTTAAGAATTTCTGAGCAGTATTTTCAACATCTATAAGAAAACTCGTTTCTTAGACTACCTACACTTCTGAAACTGTCAATGTTGTTACATTTTTCTTGTGCATTACAGTATACTACTACTTAAACCAGTTTGACATTTTTACAAGGGTATTTGAAAGGTTTGATCATCATTAGTCTTGGAAATTAGCAATGGCGTGTAGGTCGTCAGGGAGAAAAATTCCTTCCACTTGTTTAATTTGCTCTTTACGCGGCAAATTATGGCCATAGCACGTGCCCGTGGCGGGCCCCTCCGTCTGTTCCGTCCTCATGAAAGACGTGTCCGTGATCGTCTGTACTGTCCCATCCTAGAAAAAAATATTTTGCACATATGCTGTAAGGTAACAATATGAAAAGTGCATATTACTTGAATGTAACAACGGTAAACATAATAAAAAAATATTAAAATAATATTAAATTATTTATGTAACATTTTTTGTTGTTCGACAAGAAAAATCCAACATTTGAGAATGGCAAAACAGTGCATGCAAAAACTTCTAAAACAAACATATTCTGCTATACTATCTTTTCATTGATTACATGAAATAAACTTTCATTACCTTAAAAAAATTAAAGCACCATACCTGCAATGTCAGAATAAATTTGCATTTGTAGTCTCGGCTTAGTATGTAAATCTTAAAAATAGTGCAGATTGCTGACATGGAATGGTCTGGTTGTTGAGTTAAACCGCAGGTGAAGGATGGAACATCTGGAAATCAATTGAATTAGAATCACTTCTTCTATCTTAAAAATCGATGCGTGAGAAATAAAGGTCCTGGCAAGGTAGAAAAGCTAGTTCTTTTTGACTGACTGTCCCTTCTGCTGATTTTTTAAAAGGTGGTTATATTTTTCAACAAATACATACATTACATAAAAGGCTGAGATAAAACAGAGTTATCAGGCTTTCAACTTTTCTGTTATCGTTTTCTTAGTTTCTTGTTTTTGTTAGCTTGTTTACTTGAAAACCTAATAACTTTATATTGACATGAGATACAGACCTGACATTTTTTGACATTTTTGAGATTTTTTTAAATACAACTCTAAACATTTTCATAAAGTCTTTTTAAGACATATTTAGTAGTTTAGTAGTTACACTGTTTTAAATCAAAATTTCTTAAATTTTAGCAATCAGTTATACCACAAAAATATCATTAAAAATAATTAATTGGATTTCACAAATTTCCCCCTCAAAAGATTGTAGATCTTTCTTTTAGGTAACAATTTTCCAAAAAAGTTGACCTTACAAAATTGACGAATTTATAAACATTTTAAAATGTTTCTTTTGGTGCCACTTTGGATCGCTTCCATGGCAACCGATAGTGTGAAAAGTGCAGTAAAACGTTTTTGAACTATCATTCAAGGGCAAAATAGTTTAGTTTAGTCCTTGTTACTCCTCAAGGAGCATACGGCCGCAACAACACCTCACCAGCGGACCCGGTATAAGGCAGCCACCCTCAGTTGGGCCCATGTGGTCCCGATGTCTTTGCCTCGCTCTCTACTGTTCTTTTCCAAGTCCACTTCGGTCTCCCAACTCTCCTCTTCCCTGAGGGTTCCAGTCAAGTGCCTGCCTGGCAATGGTGTCAGCTGGTTTACGCAGGGTGTGTCCTATCCACCCCCATTTCCGAGTTTTAATGTCTTGGCTAGTGGCATTCTGGTTGGTTCTTTTCCACAGGCTGCTGTTGGAGAGCTTTTCGGGCCATCTTATCCCCAGAATATGGTGTAGCCATCGGTTGGTAAAAGTCTGGAGCTTGTTGTTAATGATGTTTGTCACTCTCCAGGTTTAACAACCATACAGTAGGACTACCTTCGCATTGGTGTTGTAGATGCGAGTCCTACTGCGAAGGATAATGCTCCAGATGGGGCGTAGGCTGTTTAAAGCATGGATGGCATTGTTGTTGGGGCTTTTGATGTCATCGTCCGCTCCACCATCCGTGTTTACAATACTTCCCAGATACTGTTTCCATGATGATCTCTCCTTGAAGCTGGATTGTGAGTTCATGCTTGTTGTTGATTCTAATCACTTCGGTCTTCTCTCTGTTGACCTTTAAGCCAGTCTTCTCTGCTTCTCTGCTTACTCAGTTTGGTGTGTGCATGTTGTTGCCGATGAGATGGGATACTAATGTCATCTGCAGAGTCCAGATCCTCTAGCTGTTTGGTGAAGGTCTACTGAATACTGGTGTTGTTATCTTAGGTTGTCTTGCGCACAATCCATTCTATGACCATCAGGTAGATTGTTTTCAACCCATTCTTACTCCGGTCTTCATTAGAAAAGGTTTAGTGAGTTTAGCGCTGTTGATAACTTGGCAGGACGAGTCTTCGTTCAACCCCTGAATATTGTTTATGAGCCAAGGTGGAATGCCGTAGTGGATCATCAACCTCCAGATGTCTACACTGTCGAATGCCTTCTAAGTCCACAAAAGTTATATAGAGGGAGAACTGTCACTCAAAAGACGGTTTAATGATAAGGATGGTGGTAATGTAGTCAGTGCATGACCTATCCTGGAGAAACCCTGCTTCTTCTAGGGCAAAATAGGTGATATTAAATAAAATAAAATCAGTTGCAGTCTGTAAAACGTATTTTTTTATTGTCCTTAAAACTAATGAGCAATAACGTCTTTACTTTACTTGATATTAAGTCACAGGTGTAGTCCATCATCAGTGAACGCTCTGTGAAAACCATACACCCGATGCTCAAGAAGGCAGACATATCTTGTGAGATTTTCGCCACGCTGGAGGTCGCGGTTTTTTTGAAAGCTTTGACATTGTTCAGGTATTTCTTGCAGCCCTTACGTTCCATGGTACACTCCGCAACTTTGGCGAATATTACAATGTGTTCATCATTAGGATACTTTTTTCTGACATACCATAGCACACGATGACCAGGCGGAATGTCTACACATTTAAAAGTGTTTGTAGTTGCATTCACTCCCATAGGCGATTGAGGACTGCATCCTTCGATTTTATGGCCTGTAAATGTGACACTTTATTTACAAAAAAGCTTTCTTTTTAAAACACAAAAGTCTTCTACTACAACTATATAAACGATTTAAAATAATTTGTTGAATTCCCAACGTTCAATCCCTTTTCGGCTGCTTTTTGGAGTCAGCCAACGCCTCACCACCTCCCCTTGAACCTTTAAACTATCTCTTCAGTATTTTTTTTCTTCTCCTTTACCAAACTCTTTTTAACAATCATGAATGTATTTACGATCACTTATTATTTCTACACTAATTAATTTACACATGTAAGACAGATGTATATCATCAACATGCTCAGGAGTATAATCATCCCTATTATTATGACTTCCATCTTATACAATATGCATTTATTACCGTTATGCTTACTATCTGTTCAGTGTAGGTAGCACCAGTCTTACCTGAGCAGTCCTTCAGGATTGCAAGCAGAAAAAGGCTGGTAATTACAAACATCGTTATGTTGATAGACATTCCTCCTGTTTAAGGTCAAACAGAGAGATTGTTGAGCCCGAGATAGTCACCGGATTCAATATTCTGTAAACTGAGATTATTTTAGAACAGCTAATTATCCATATAAGAAATCGATTATTTAAAGATAATAATGTACCTGAACCTGATGGAAAATTTATTAAACATGTGTTGAATAATAGTTTTTTTTGTAGGAGATATTACTAACCCTGCTTTTCGAACAAAAGAAGTTATTAAGCTACTAACTAACGAAGAAAATCTTAACGGAGTGTCAAAATTATTTATTTTTTTTCATAGCTCTCTGTTTAAAAATACACTTAATTTTCTTGTTGATCAACCAGTTTTTAACTTCATTAAATACTATTCTTGACTGTCTACTTTTATCAGCAACAATTTTATATAAGATAAATACCGATAAAGAAAACTATATATATATACTTATACTGCATGCATAAAAAATCTTCCTCTATGATTATTCGCAGCCACTGTATTCTAAAATAATTTTACTTACTAACAACACTAACAGTGACAAAAAACGTAAAGAAAAGCATCCTCTGTCCTCAATAAACAGATTCGTCTGTTAATGTAGCAACGTACTGCCGTTTAACCGTTTACCTAGACAGAAACTTTACAAACGTACTTACCAGTGGCATTCCCTTGATCAAATATGAAGACAGTTGAAGTGAAGCAGTTTGCGTCTGATAAGGTTACTGAGGAGTCGACGCAAAGCGAATGACGGGATTGTTATCAGATTGTCAGCGTCGATACTCGTAAATATTCTGGGTTTTTTTTAACTTTCAAATGAACATGACAAAGATTATTTTGTTTTAATCAGGGTCTATTAAAATGAAAAAATAGGCATAAAAATTAAAAATTGTTTCCTATTTTTCAATACTGTTTTAGGTTTTCAACACTGGTGGTTAAACGCCTGAGCCTTGAATAACTAACAACCTGAAAATTAAGGTAAATTATTTTCTTTACCGCCTGCACATGGTAAGCTTAAAAAATCATAATAGAGCCTGATCTGGCTGCCGTATAGCAGATATCTTAATATTTATATTTACCAGATAGTAAATGAAAGAAAAAAGTAAAGAAAAGTGCCTAAGTGGACTGAAGACGTCCACCTTGTGTGCCATGTGAAATCCACGACACATGAGATTTTAACTACTTTTGTCTCGTCGTCTTTACTTTTCCTGAAAACAATAGGTTACCAAGAATTTTTTTTTTTCATATTCATACACATGGCATAACGAAACAAGACAAGAAATTTGCATCACAAAAACCTTAAAGTTAAAACCTAAGGGGCAATAACGTCTTTAGCTACATCTCATTATTATGTCGCAGGGTTATTCGTTGTCGTGTCGTGGACGGTATGATGTTTTAAAACCTTCTCTCATGACATGAAACATAATTTTATGAAAATCTGTGAGCTAACTGGCATTGGAGTTCTTTATCTCTACATTAACATTTGCCAAAAAGTTTCGGCATATATCGAAGAACAAACCGCAGAAGGGATACGCCGTAGTTTTCCAGTCTTGTCGTCCATCTTGTATATGTTTCATGACACTTGCTGGTCAGGCTTAATGTTGACACATTTAAAAACATTCCTAGAAGCACTCGCCGCCTTGATGGTTTCAGGACTGCATCCTTGGATTTCATGTCCTGTAAATGTGTTACTCCGGTTGAAAAGGAAATCTTCTGATAATAATACATCAAACAAACTTCATTATTATACTATTCAAACTATTTTCAGTAATGAGTGGATTCACAGAATGTGATTTATTTTCTTATTTGCCCTTTTTCACCACAGATTGGTTGTTTTTCATTATCATTAAAGTGCATGAGTCGTCACTTGCAGTATTAATTTAATAGTAATTAAATTGTATTTATTCTTTTACGAGCATATATATATATAGAGAGAGAGACTAATAGATGATGATGATGATGATGATGAGTACCAGTCTTACCTGAGCAGTCCTTCAGGATTACAAGCAGAAAAAGGCTGGTAATTACAAACACCGTCATGTTGATCGACATTATTGTGTAAGGTCAGTAAGTTTGTGTAACCAATGATTGTCGCCGTATTCTTTAAACTAAGAAACTGAAACAGAAAATAAAACTGTAAAAGACAACTGGCTTTAATGACAGTGACAGATGAACATAGACTTGATGACTTTGGAAAGGACAAGTATATGATTTAAGTAATATTATTTACAGAAAGTCGAGATGTAGGATACAGGGAAACTGTAGTAATACATATACGCAATTTCACAATTTCCACAATCTTCAATACACACCCACACACACCCGACTTCCCCCCCCCCACACACACACACAGAACACAGAATACCTCATTACTTTTCCTACAATCTAATGAATCAAGAAGCACAAATGCCCTGCTGTCTCTTTTGTGTAAAAATGAATCATCTTCAATCTCTTACCAAATGTGCGTTTCGTACAAAAAGAGAAACATAAAAAGCATATACTTTTGGTGAAAAAAAAAATCAAGAAGAATGGGCATAAAAAATTCAAGCTAATAAAGAATAAGACATTGTTTTCGCAAAGACCTCGCATAAATTAAAGGAACTGGTGTTCACTCTCTTTTACATTAGTTGCATCATAATCTTTTTACTGTTGAAGTGTCTTGGGGTCTTTGCGATTGTGGGTTCGAGTCTTACCTTAGTTGACGAACAGCTCTTAGAAATTGCATTTTTAGCCTATGCAGTCCACCAGGCCTCACGTTTGGCAATTTTATCTATTGAATGCACGAAAATTTAAGTTTTGTTGGTTCAATGTTTGTTTTCCATTTAGTCCCTTGCTGCTGATACTAAGCTTTTGCGTCCCCTAGGATCACACACACACACAAGCACAATTCTTCCGATTTGAGAGGCATGAATCGCAAAAGATTAAATATTTGGTAGAGAACTTTATAAAACTTATAACACTTTAACCTAAGAAGAAAAGACTAATAATTTATAAGAAGTCTTGATACCAGAATCCATGCCGCGATTAATCAGAGTAATCTCGACAAATGTTTAATTTTTTTTTTCTTCGGCCAGTACCCTTGCCTCTATTTCAGCATGTGGCATGGCTCTTAGTTTGATTCCTGCAGAACTTCATTTTTGGGGATATCATATCAGCAGTATGTTTCACCACATTATCGTCTCTGCCTTTTTTTAATCAAAGCTTTACTTTGCATATTACTCCGTTAAGCATCAACTTAGAACTCCCCCCTTCTTGTCATAAGTCATCAGCAGATGTAAGATCATTCAAACATTCTTTTGAGGCACATTTCTCCATAAAACACTTCGAGATTTTTCCACAGGTTATTGTTATCTAACTTTTCCAATTTTCATTGTTTTTGCCTACACACTGCTTTCTGTAATGTACATTCTACGGCAGTTGTTCATAGGATTGTCTCCCTTGGCCTGTCACATCCATTTGTTCTTTGCCACTTGTCTGTACTAGTATAATATCTTTACAAATGTATATATTAATACTATTGTTAGTACACCAGATAAAATTGTTTCTATGTTGTAATAGTAATAATAGCAGCAGTAATAATAACAAGACAACAAGCTTGAGACTTTTCTGAGGCCATACAGGTGAAAATACGTGCCCAGAGTGAACAGCCTCACAACGAGGGCAAAATAGCAACTTCCAAAAATTTAGTTGTAAAATCTATAATTAACACAAAAGGATAGCTTAACGAAGATTTCCCCAAAACTGTCAAAATTTTAGACGTTTAAAAATAGCGTATAAAATGCAATGAAAAGAAATGTTTGTCCTTTTATTTTGTTAATTTATTCGAGCACAGACATACGCCAACGAGATGTGATCCCTGAAAATGGTCACAGCATGGGAATTATACAGCTTTATACAGTTATACAGCTTTTCTGAGCAAGTCTTCCCCCCGGTTAGCCGATCTAGGGCAGGGTAAAAGGCTGGGGAAACGTGCTACCGGAATTCAAACCCACACCTTTCATCTATAGGACATTAGAAGAAACCCATCTCTTCCCGTTAAACCAGAGACTTTACCAGCTTATAATTATTTCCGGCTTATTCTACGAGTCATCGCATGGATAGTGACCCGTTTTAAAGCGATGAATCATTTATCATCAAGACACTTCCTCGAGGAACTCTTTCGCTGAAATCTCTTTCTCACTTCATTTTAATTCCTAAGTCCTTACATACAAGAAAATATATTTGCAGTAAATTTGTGTTTCAGTAGTAATTAATACTACTATTCTCAATACTAATATTAATAAACTATTTTTTTTGTTCTACGTTACAGTTATTGTGTCTACAGAAGACATTTTTTTGCAGTCTGGATGAGAATAACTTTACTAGAATTAGTCAAGTCACCTTTTAAACAAAATTAAATTACTCAGTGAGGACCTGTAACATAAACTATTGAAAATACAGCCTGCTTTCATTTCTATATTTACAGTGAAAATAGCATGCACGGGACTTGTTTATTAGAAAAATCTGATCTGAAGCGGAAATCGAACCAACATCCTACAAGCGCTACGTTTAAGCCTGTACTGCACGTGCGCTGTTCACTGACGTTGAGTGGAATTATCCAAAGTATCATCCCTTTGAAATGTTTGCTATTAATAAAAGTTTTATTAATAAAAGTTATAAAATCATTGTTCTTTGTTGTCCTCTACGTGAAGGGATGCATTTCTTTGACGTGAATTGTTGTATATCAGAGCAATTGTCGAAGAACGCCTGTAAAAGACCTTACCTTGAACGTAAATACACGTTCATAGAACTAACCAATTAAAACGTATGTAGAGAAGATTGATGTGTTACTTTCGAATCTCGGTACTATATTCATTACTGTAACTTTTCCTTAAATGAAGAAAATGCTACTAGAATAACAACTTAGTCCTTACAGCAAATGCTTACCTAGAGTAGCTCCACAAACCACTTCTAACAACAGTGAAGTAGCACAAGCTGGTCTGGTTTGGCCATGTCGCCCGTCACGGCAATATTTCGTGATATCTTGATGAGGGTCGACTCAGAGAAGGACAGGGGACAAACAGGATAGCAAACGCAACGGATTAGAAAGGGTGGTCAATGAAGGACCTGCTGACAACTACCTTGTCAAATACAAACACTATGTCTTTATTCTTTACTTGTGTTCACAACAGATATAAATTATTATTTGTTGGTCCTTGCAATAAGTTATTAACTAAGCAGAATGTGACAAAACCTTCCACATCCATGCAGCCCCCACCCGTCTCATCAGCGACGACTTTCAGCACGCGCTCACACACACAGTAAAGGTGTCCAGCCAGGTCCTCCAAGCGACCAATATCTTGAGATAAACATAATTCCTAGTCAGTAACCATGGAGATCAGGAAATAAGATGTTGCATTTTCAGTTTATTAGCTCAGACCATCAGCTAGCACAGGTAATGTCGTGTGCAAACATATGTCATCTGCTAGAGCGGACTGCTATTTTAGTTTAAATACTTAACAGAGCATCCTGTGATATTCTGTAAATTATTTACAAAAAGATAAATAATAATAATAATAAAAGAATTCCAACGGACTTTACGAATGACAAACCCTTGGATGTTGCGTTTTATGGGGTGATCTAATCGCTACGTTAGTTATCTACAAGCGACATAATAATCAAACTTTCAACTGATACTGTGTCAGAACTTTCCAGAAATGACATCAGGTGTAATGTCAAGTATGTTGTTCTGCTGCAGCTTACAAAGGATCAGAGAGAAGGAACTGCTTTGTCTTGAAAGTCACGTGGTGTACAGCCTTAAGTGCTCCTCGTGCGCTTCTGATGTGAAAGCGGAATGCGATACAATCGACATTAGAGAGTATTTCTTGACAGACGACACGGTGAGAAGCAAGGAGAAATTCAAACAAACATGTCTTCAGTGAGAAGAATGTGTGACCCTGAAATAATGAAATTTCGCACTCAGTGGAGAGTATTGCGGTTTTCGCTTTTGCTTTTTGGGGTTTCACAGGTCACAGGTAAAGCGGTCACGACTATTTTTCTAAATAGGAATTAAGGATTATCACGTTCAAAGTGCATGTCTAATGAGAGCTCCCATAGTGTGTATGCAATTGTAGCATATCAACACAGTTAAACACGGACAATTGTAATTAAATGTCTTACACTTCTTTCTCATCTGTCATGCGTACTCGCACCACTCTTCTTTTTTACAGTGTCTATGAGTAAATGTCTGCTTGACTGAAGACTATGATGAAGGTTACGTTAGGACATGTGATAGACAAAGATAGGCATATGCTCCATCATGTAGACAAAGTCTTCCACATTTGTGTAAAATTTTGATTTTCATTATTTCTTTAATACTTGTCTTATAGGTATCAGCCTCTCACCATGCGGTAATGGCAATGTCCAGGAAATATTGGCGTACCAAGATACTCATTTCACATGCACAACTGAAGGACGCGTTGAATGGAGATTGAAAATTTACGATAATCGGGAAGACACAATAATAATGTTACCATTAGCAGCCTGTGACACAAAGTGCTTGCCGCTCAACACCTTTAATGGGCTTTTTATCTTTAGTGTAGTTGATGTTAACAATACAGATTTGATCATCAGACCAGCAAATAACACAAGGTTAACTGGCCATGTCTTGATTGTCAATGGTAGTTTGCAGTGTATTCGTGGAGATGTAGATCACAAGTCAGCTGAATGTGGGCTCAATTATGTATGTAAGTATAAAGTCATTTGTTTTGTGATGTGGGGAGAGTGGTGTTGTGTAACAGTGTGAGACCGTAAAATCTTCCTCGTGTGTGACTCCTTCATTTGTTGCATATTTTACGACTTCAGAGCTATAATCACTTTCAACATTTCAGATCAATACAGATAGTTTTCTTTTATTGAATTTAAGAGAAAAAAATATGAACTGTATTGTATTTTATTTTTCTTGTATGGACTATACAGCTGATGTAATGTATCTACCCAATCAATGGAAGGAAAGAAACCTATTATATATATATAATAATTAGAAAAACCTATTTTTATGTCTCGCTTTGTTTCCACATTTGTGTCACTTTTTTTTGTGTAGTTTCAGAAAACTATACAACATTTTTCCGGCTATGACAATAAGAACCGACTTTCTTTTGGGGCTAGGTGGCAATGCCATTACACTGTTAGAGAAGTAACATTTGCTACGGGAACAAGCAGTTTGTCTGCTTTTCTGTTGTCTTATAGACGGTGATGTTCCTTCCCTTTCTCTTGTAGAGATAGCTATCTCTGTTTTTGTTTTCTTGTAGTGCCTCTGGATTTGTGTCATGTTGCTCTGTGCCTTTAGTTGCTCTTGCCTGCCAGTGTTGTGGACTGTTTTTCTGAGTCTGTGCCCTATTGTTTCCTTCTTAATCGTCTATCGGTCTCAAATGTTTCCGATCCAACTTTTGCTGAATTAATTCTTGACTTCCCTGCAGATGTTCAACGCTTTCTGTGCGTATTTTGCCCCGCTACTTTATATTTGTATTCGATAAGCGCGGACTTGATTCTCTGATCTCTCAACTACGATACTGCGTCTTGCGTCTTAGCCGCCATTTTGTGTTAATACGACCTTCGTGATGGTCATGAGCTAGAAGTGGACAAATATCTCTTCTTGTTATCACAACCTCCACAACCATAACTATTGATACTACTACAACTACAAATCGCAGCTGGCATTCAAAATAAAGTCAAACTGACTCAAACAGGAAATTAGAAGTATATATATTACAAACATAGTTTGATGGTTGTACCGAGCCTAAGCGACTACATCTATGGTGATAGCATTTACATTCAACATGATTAGCCACACTAACCGAGAAGGCAATGAACCCTTTGTTTTGAGATCTTTATTATTATTCTTTATGTGTGTTTATATTTTTGTGAAGCTCTTTGATGCTGGTGACAAGCATTAAATAAAATAACTTCATTATATAGGTTAATATAGGTAATTAGTAGAAAATGATGTCTTTTCATTTTGTTGATGTGCAATAAGAATCCACTCCTGTAAGCTCAGGTAGATGTGTATGCAAATCACCAACGATACAGGAGGACAAAGCAAACATGCAACCATTCACTATTGACTATGAGATTGTTTCTGACATTATCTTTGGTGTACACTCTAGCAATAGATTATAAACACAAATACAATTTGGAATTAATCAGCAATTTACTTTATAAATATTTCCTTTGTTTTTATGACTTCTCACTTAAAGTGTTTACATTACTGACTTGTCCAAAAAGGAGACTTGGTCCCCGTTTCAAGGTATTTAATTTGAGCGATTGTTACAGGCTTTCATTTATCTTCATATTTTTGTCATTTTATGTGCATGCGGGTTTTTTCTAGTCTTTCTTTGCTTAATATTTCATAGATATGCTTTACTGCTTCCCTCTTTGCTCCAAATCTCCTTCTCTTCTGTTTGTCTTGTAAAATCATTTCGCTTCTTTTACAGTTCTACCAGAAGGTGTAATATGTACTGCAACTGATGAGTCATGGTCCTTAGTTGTATCTTGTACCATCAGGAGTGTCTACTCCTCACGCGGGCTATACTTTTGTGAGCTTTACCTAGAAAAACACAGGGTGAGGAATATATATTTTGTTACCCAGACCTTTTAGATACAGGCTGCTTGAAAGCATATCACTAGATGCTAAGCATTCTAATACCGGTTTGGGACATTTAAACTGAACGCTGCATATTAAAACTAAATTGTTTTGAGCTAATAGACGATATGCGCAAACAAACTGCATTTTACTGTGGACAAGCTTTAACAATACCTTAAATTTTGTGCTAGTAAACAAAGAGTATCCCATTTGTACTTACCGCTTCCAATTATCAAAAACAAAATTCTAGGTTAAAAATCAATTACACTAACTGTTTAAAATAAGTACCATACGCATCTTAATCATTGCCTAAATTGTAATTATTTCCAATACACTGAAACTTTCATGTTCTTATTTTTTACAAACTATTAGTACTAATGTGTCTTACAAACTGTTAGTGCTAATGTGATTTTGTAATCTCTGTTTCAATATTCTACACTTTTGTTTGATCTTATTTTCATAGTCAGAGAATGTAACGTTGGAAACTGTCACCATGGTGACGTCCCCGACTACTGAGAAGATCACCAAGAGAGATGTGAAAGTGTCAGGTTCTTGCCAGTTCAACACAACCTTACCAACAAAGGAGGGAAACTACAAATTTTATGTCTCTGTCTCACCGGGAGGTCGTTCCTACTTGACAAATTACCAGTGGATTACAATAAGTAAGTATATTTTAGTTTTAAAGCGACTGTTTTAGGCTGATTCGCATAGTCGTTCTATATATACAACTTGTACATATTATGCCATCATCGTCATTCTCTCTCTAACACACACATATAAATATAAACAAATATACATGTATAAACATATATACAATATATATAATTATGTACTCATATTGTTGGAATTATTATCTTGAAATGAATCGAACCCAATTATACAGAAAAAATCATGCACTCGTGTTGTCCTTAAAACAAATGGCTTATAATTGGGGTCGGGCTTATATCGTTCGAAGGCTCTTTTTCGTGTTAAGTCTTATTTTCGAGAGACACGGTATTGCATGCATAATACAAACATCTTGTTGTATACAGAGAGACCTGCCCTACCAACCATGTCATGTGGTCCACAGCCCTACGTGTTAGAAAACACTAACATCACCTGCACCTGTAGCACCACTAGTCTTGGAGAGCCTGCAGGATACCTGACATGGGACACTGGCAATCAAGAAAACCAAGAAAGAGCTTTCATGAAGAACAAACAGAGCAGCACACAAAAAGTGATAAACTTTACTCAAATTTTGACCCTGTCAGACCACGGAGCAACACTGTTGAGATGCGGCTTTATATGGGGGGACTACTGGATGAACGGAGAAACCTACACTGCTCAAGTGGGTTGTAAGTTGAAAAATATATACCTCTGAGTGTGTGTAATAACACTTTTAGATGTGATTGAATTATATGGAGTAAGCCCTTTATCCATTCTTTTATTGCCCACTTCCACTTATTCTTCTATCCGTGTGTGTGTGTGTACGCGTTTTTTGTCTCCACTACTCCACAACCATGTATATTCTTATTTATGCAGAATGTCATGCACCTTTTAGGTTATCCTGTGTTTGTCGACTAGTTTATCAGTTCACAGGTGTGTTTCATGGGATCTAGTAAAAAACGGTTCTCTTTTAAGTTACGAGATTACATCTTAAATAAAATGGATTTTGCTGCTAACATAAAACTCTCGTCTAATCGCGATGAATTTGCTCATTTAATGAAAATATTTTAGACGCTGCCAAAACAACAAGGCTGTCTATTAGCGGCCATGAGGTTCATAAGACAGTCATGGAGGGTCATCAAGTGCAGTTGATGTGTGAATCAGACGGCCGGCCCACGCCAATAGTGTCCATCAGTAACAATGACAACTCTACTGTTATCAAGACAGACTCGTCTCCTGATCACTACATATTCATCGCTCGTTGTGAAGACACGGCCATCTACACTTGCTCAGCGTCGAATGAGTTTTCAGGTCACATGACCACATCCAACAATCTCAGCCTAGATGTCGATTGTAAGTAGGAGATTTCAGCTCATGTCTTTAGATACTTTTCTTAGTGTTAATTGTAAAATTAATATTCTCGTTTTAATTTTTTTTTCTTTGACTTTATGTTCTCAAACTTTTCTGCGGCTTCCTGGTTAATTTGGTTGATAGAAGTCTCTAGGTCACTAGTTGAAGGCCTTCTCAGGCCTGTAGGTGGAAGATTTAGCTTCCCGCCTCAGGGAAGTCGAAATGAGATAGCATGATTTTTCAGGCAAAGGGAAAGACGGACTGAGAACTGACTTCTTTAACTTTCCGCTGGTTATAGAACTTAGCATCCTCTAAGAAAACGAAGATATGAACTTTGACTCGGGAAACCCCATATCCTACGGCACTATTTACAGCCTAAAGGTATTAAAGTCTCACAAACTCCGACCTCAAAAGTGGTGGTAAAGAGATAGTAAAGGTAGACACTACTGTTTTTTGTTGGAAAATAGCGGAGCGTGGTATCCTTTCCCATAAAAAGCTAGATAGAATAGCTCTCCACATTTTCGATTTTTGTTGTTGTTTTGTTTTGTTTTGTTTTTTTTTTTTGGGTTTTTTTTTTTTTTTTTGTATTTTTGTGCTTATAGTGGCTATTGTACAGACCTGCAGATCTTTTTTTAATCATTGTGTTTTACTGTTTAATTGCCTGTAGCTTTTCATTTAATTCTCTCCTGCTAACGCCATCACAGTTTGTTTTTCAAGTTGTCCTTGGGATAGACTTTACAACAGTGCCAAACAGTCATGCGTATCGATAATGTACTGCAGTTTCTGCTTTATGATCATCTAGATATTCTCCGGACGATTTTATTTACATGTTTGATTATTGATCTCTTCTGCTTTAGTTCAAAGTTCAATGACTTTAGTTCTGTCTCATTGATATCATGATCTATGAATGTCATCCCTCAGAAGAACGATGTGGCATTTTTAATAACTGAAGAGAGAGCCATACGAATTTTGTGTTTGCTGTGTTTTTGTGTTTACAATGCGTGTGGATTCTGGCTTTGGCTGAGATACTGCGCTATAAATGCTCACACCATTATTATTGTTTTATTGGAAAGCAAGAAACTGTCTTGGTTTCAATTTCTACCAGTAATTACTGCATAGCCCACTTAAGCAAATAAAACATCAGGCAGTAACAAGACTGACACAGGTCATAATTAATATTTATTTAATTATTTAATATTTAACTATTAAAGGAAATAATCTTATGTATGATGATGTATACGTGTTTGTGTTTGCCTAGAGTGTATGTGGTATTTTGAATATTCGCAACAGGTAAACCTCGAGCTCTTGGCAATGTCAGCATTGCATATAGGACAGGGGAGATAAGCTTTGACGTCATCGCCTACCCTCTGCCGTATAAGATTGATGTGTGGTACACTGTATCTAGAAGTAACAACAATGAAGCTGTTCTTGAGGAAACGAAAGGTTTGTCGATGAATGTCACCTGTACAGCATACACACGGCGCCGTTACCTGTCCAGGTGCACGGTGGTAGTCTCCAATCTTCCCTCGCAGTCATCGACTGGATTCTACAAAGTTCAGGTTACTAATGAAGTCGGCGACGAGACCTTCCGTTTTGAACGGAAATTTGGTTAGTAGCTGCAGATATTATTTGTTTCATGATTAAAAGAGTAATCTCTTACAGCTATAATATTTCTTGTTTTTAGTAACTCATCAGTTTTATTTTCTATAATCACACTTAAAATTCAAAATTAAAATTTCATCAATAATTATCAATGTTAAAAACAAGCGTATCTTTTCATTTTAGCCTAAGTTTAAACAATATTTCATATACATGAGCTTTTTAATACTAAGTGACATAATCTAATATATATATATATTTTTGTTGTTGTATAAATCATATATCTGTCTCAATATCTACTTCTTTAACAAATAATTGGCAAGTTTGTACTTAATCATTAAGGGTGATCAACGTTGTTCTAAATACTGACACATATTATGTATGCCTTAAAGACGATTATGACGTATTTTTAGGATATCCAGGCCACGAGGGTTAAGGTAGGGAGAGGGATGCCCGCTACCCATAATTATTATTCACCTGGCAATCCGCTGAAACTGGGTGTCCGCGCGTCTGATCACATTCTCCTTCGTAAAATCACATCAAATTTGATTCCATGTTACAAGCTATTTGTGGTCGTGCAACGAATTTTCGGTATTCGACCGTTGTTGCTTGGAACACGGGATTTTTAATCGCTTGCGTGAAGACACAAAAAAATGAAACCTATCAACAGGAAATCTGAGTAAGTTAAAGACCAATAAACTCATTTTATGGCTGGTACAGAATGTATTTGATGGTTCTATGTTAATAAATCTTACTCGAATTTCCATGTTTCTTATAATTCTTGTTTACCAAAGTAGAAAATAGTTACTCTATTTTATGACACTAATAATAGATGATTCTTGATTTCAAAAGGTCTCATGTATCTGAAAGTGTTATGCTCATATCATGTTTGTTATGCTCATATTATTGTTTTTATATGTAGTTGGGCTTGTGAGCAAAAGAAAAAAATCTGTCTTGGATTTCCTCGGACAGACAATAAAGTTTGGTTTGATTCGATTTAATAAATGCTCTGTGTTACAGACCAAGAAGGTCAGCTAATCAATTGACTACTCCACTTGCTCGTCTTTCTCAGCAGATTCATGACATGCCCCATCCTTATTGTATGTTCTCTTATTCTTCCCTGTTTTTATGATTGTTTTTATTACCTGTTTGCATAGTTCTTTTGTATTCCGTCATTTGTATGATTTCAATGTTTTGTACTTGTCTCAAATGCCGAGACCGTACTCCTGTGTAAACATTATTATGAGCTATATAGAGTACAGTCAGTACACTATCTTCATCGTCATCGTCGTCGTCGTCGTTATTATCATCATTATTATCATTATTATTTAGCGAATCCAAAGGTGCCTACTTTACAATAAGTCATTCTGCCATGTCATCTTGTATAGTCTGGTTTAAACTCTTACAGTTCGCCTTTCGCCTGGTTTTAAAACGCTGATTAAGGGTTTTAACAGCTCTCCCCTCTGATGTAACGGGGAGTGTGTTCTCACTACCGTCGTCCCGCGGCGACAGTCCTCTCGAATACATTCCCTACCTTGAAAGCCAGAACCACACACTGCTTTACCACCCAAAAAAAATTACAATCGAACAAACCTGAGTACCGTTAGCTCGGGTATTGATTATCACAGCGTTCCAAGGATAATTAGCAAGGAGGCGTCGTGCACATGAAACACAGAGGCAATGATTGATTATTTATTTCTTGTCTCTCTCACACACACATGGTGTTTGATTTACTGTTTGCTACACATATATTGCAATAACTGCATCATTTTTTTAATATAAAGTTTTTCCATCTGTTTGCTTTCAGTACACAGTAACAGAAAAACGCACATTTATATTATATTTCTCCTTTTCCATTGATTCCTTTTCCTGTTAGTACACAATTTTTACCTCTCATTAACAAATTGAGTATATAACCTGTTGTTTATTTGTTCTTTTCGTTGATTTGTCCTTTTATGAATTAAATTTTGTTTAGCGCCAACCAAACATTTCACGTGACTTTATTCGTATTTTGATCCGGCTCTCTTTGATTCTTGTGTGGCATTGTATTGTGGGACTATATATTAACATTTCTGGGTGTGCACTCATTTTATTTGTTAGGGGCTATACCTCCCAAATCTTTCCCCCATTACTTATTATATCTCTATCAATCTTTCTGAGTGAACTGATCTGAATTTATTGACTAATTCATTAGTCATTTTTACCCTTCGTCTGTGTTTGAATGTCTCGTGTGAATCCTGTGTTATGATTGTAATGTCTATAATGTATCTGATTATGTGTTCTGCTGTTTTCTTTGTTATAGTTTCACTTTTGTATAATCGCCGAACGTTTGTAAATGCTGTCTGGTTCTGTATTTATTTTCACGTCCGTTTGAGCATTGTAAGGTGCAATAAGCATGTTCGATGAAATGGCTTTGTCTACATGCCCTGTTTTATTACACTTAAGTATCCTCAGATAAATATAAACATTGGTATATGCATTTATAAATTACACACGCTGAAAACAAAGCTCGGAAATCATGAGGTGGACTCTTAAAATTATCATACAAAAACCTGTTTTAGTCACCGTTACCTGTTACTATCACATTTACCAGGTTTTGAAAGACCTACATGATGGGATTTTAGGTCACTTCAAGAGGCAACATCGTGGAAAGATTTCTCTACCGTGGTCTTGGGGAAACTTATGATTTTATATCACTGTAACTTCGTCAAAGGCGTTTAAAGTCCACACGAGTCTATTCCTTACCAGACGATCGACCTGCGCCTGTCATGCATGTCGCTGAGTAAACAATATTCAGCCTGGCGACTGACGCATGAACCTTGTTACTCATAGCAACGACACAGATCGGTTATGCCTCTTGTATTTGGGTTTGTGAATACAGTTCTTGCAGAAAGCCAGGGTGGAAAGCATTTTAACCAATGTACGAAAATATAATTTAAGAAACAGTGTCGTAATTTGTGAATTCGGAAAAGCGACAAAGCTAATACAACTTGGAGATCAGTACTGAGAAGGGAAAAGTCATGGGTCAAAGCAGCAAACACGTCAAAGCAGGGATCTGTATCAATGGAATACTATTCCAGGAGATGAAGAGCTTTAGCTACTTGGGAGCCACCCTTTCCAAAGTTCAAGCTACACGACACACATACTCATCAGTATGGCAATATTGACAGCAGCAATGGCCGCCTGTGCAGAATCTGGCAAAGAAGAACCATCAGGATTGCAACCAAGTTCCTCGTAATTCCTATCCAGCTGTTGTGATGTAAAACATAACTCTAATTGCAAATAAGAAAAAGAGAATTCAGGTATTCAAAAACAAAAGGATAAGGAGCCTGCTATGTATATTCTACATTGAGCGTAAAACAAATGATTTTGTTCCTGGGACGTCAGGACCATTTCTTCCAACAGTAACAGTGGGACAATGTGATCAAGCCATGTAAGCTGAAACCACATTTTTGTGGTACTCTGCAGGTAGCAGAAGAAGAAGAAACTAACTAGCGACATTTAGGAAGTGGACTGATCGTTCGGTGCAGGACCTTCTCCCGATTCCTCAGGATAAACCCAAGTGGCTAGCTTCATCAGTTGATGTGCCCTCATGCCTTCCCTCCGATGACCAGTGCCAGCGTAGTAATATAATCTTTTTCGGATGTACTAGTCGAGATGACAATGGTGATGACGACGACTACCTGCCTAACACAACATAACTAGGGGTAACTTGCAAAGTGTAGCAAGGTATTAAGACTGCTGTATTGAATGTGGGTATGGCGAACAGTGTGACTGACTCATAACCGTTATTAGGGAGTATTGATTTGTCAGTTCGAGATCTTTCATTATAGGGTCGAAGGCTGACTGGATCTGTTTTTAGGGCTATTATTGGGCGATTACTTAACCATATGTCACATTTCAGATGCTGACAATTCAATGCTTGTGTTCAGGACAGTAGATATCACGCGTTTTCGTATTAACAAAGACGAGAAACAGAAGGAATCTCTGAACCTATTTAGAATTAGAATGCAAAGGAAACAGATGTATCTCGACAAAAAAGTGATTGCAAATAAAAGCATATTTGAACCGAGGAAAATAACGGCATCTTCCTTGCCTCAAGTGGGCTGGAGTTACTAAGGTTCGTGGTTTCAGAGAAATGTCCTAAACTTACAACAAAGAATGTGTCTGCTTAAATTTGTTTCTCTGTAATATCAGGTGTAGGACCAATCTAACTTTTCTACTGTTGTGATGTGTTTAATTTACTGCTCACCTGCATTTAGAGTTCACAAAGGATGATAAAGATCTTGCTCTTATTCATGTGTTTGGTGGTGATTCCTGTCTCATCGTGTGCCTTCGCCAGTGCAGTCTTCAGATAATAACATCATTCGAGGTAACATGTTTTGCTCACCAAACGAGCATGATTTTTCCAAAGGAAGAGGAATGTACAGCTTAACTTTTTCTGTCTCAAGAAAAGAGGTATGCAAATTATAAAGTTTCTTGTATTATTTTCCATATTTTCATATCCTAATGATGACAATATTTTGCGGTGTGCTTCTGTAACATTTTTTTTTTAGAGAAAATATTTTAAATCAAAATAACTGACACAGAACAGACACCACATGTCCACACTGGTATGGACATCAAAGCTGTCCTATTAGACAAAATTATGATAGAGAGCATCCCCTTACAACCATTTAGAGTTTTTAAAAACCTTAGTATATTTTTGACTATAATCAACATTGTATTTGATGTTATGACTAAAAAAAAGGAGTGTCAGCTCACTGCATTTGAGATGCAGACACAAGCTTCACCTGATTATTAACTAACACTCCATCTCACATACAACTTCCCCTGTTCTAGCAATCGTTGGACCGTCGCTTCGTGGCTCGCGCGCTCAGAATGAATTAAGGAAGAGGGTAGAGGACGAAGGTACAAATGGCAACGCTGTTCTTCCTACACACGTGAGTCTTCATTGTGGAATAATACAAGATTTACCTAGAGAAAGAACAAAGTATTTAATACTTACGTAAAATAAAGAAAATTTAAAAATATGTTACCCACCACCACAGAATAAGTCTAAAGTAAGAAATTTAAGATTTGACAAATAGTACAATTTTTAGTTTTATCTTTTCTTTTGATTCCATAGTTTCTCTTTTAGTCCTAAACTTGAGTTGTAAAGGTTTAAAGTGTGCAAGTACGTTGGAGGCCGTTCAGCGAAAAGTGGGTCAAAGATTTTCCACTAGGATTTTCCTTAGCAAAAAACACTTCTCATTGTTTAAACTGCACTAGATTTTGCATAATAAAAATTATATCTACATTATTTTAAATAAAAAAGGAACATAGCAATTAATATTTTGATCTTTTTAGTGCTTTACTCTATTAGTAAAATAAACGGAAATGGAAGATAACGGTTACTGCCTTCTGATCGGCATGCACATTAACAGAATCAGCAGAATACTCAAAAATTATCTACTAGTGTTCAAAAACGAGTTGAAAAATAATTAAAAAAAACTGTACGCACCGTTGGTTTCCAACAATGGCATTCGTCATTTGTATGAAAGGTGAATTCATCTTTTTTGCTCTTTCTTATCTGCTGTTAGCTGCATAATGATCTGGTATTAGCGTAGTAACGACCTTTATGATTGACCCGGCTCGTGCGCGCGCTGCTTCAGTAAGCCAATGGCATTCGTGCACGAAGCATATGACATCTATAAAACAAACCTCCATCACCGGTAAAAGTAGCCTCGATCATGTGTAAAATGATTCGCATTCTCTTTTTTGCATGCCTCCAGTTTTATACAGGTTGGTCCTTAAGCCTCATGTTTTGAACAAGCGTCTAAACGCCAGCGTAATAAAAGTTAAAATCCTTTGGACAGATTTTCTGCGGGACAGATAATATTCAATTTAACTTGTGGTGTAAAGTAAGTGTTGATAATAACGTAGTGAAGTAAACACATTTTTTACACCGATACAACATTATTTGTTGTATGTCACTAGCATATAACTCTGCGTTTACGTGCCGTCCTAATTTACATTTTTTTATCTATCAACATTTAAACTGGCAAATCATTATCTATCAAGTGTATCAAACAAGCGTAACCTAACTCTTCTATCTTTTCTTCCTCCTCCTCCCCTTCTTTCTCCTCCTCTGAAGAAGAAATGATGATGATCACGATGATGATGATTCTAGGACTTTAACTTTATTCTATATTTTGAGATTGGTGTTCCGTGTTATCTGCTGCAGTTTTGCATACATGGATAATCTTTCTTCAAATAACTATAATAAAGGTTTAAACAATAGTTCACAACTCACATCCTAATATGCGCTTTGTAACTGCCAGTGTGATTTTGTGAAAGTCCAGTTCATATTCATATTTTTAAGAAAGGAAAGATTTATTTAAAACATACATTTGTTAGCTTAGACTATTTTGGCACCACTTGAAAGCTGGTGATGGTCTAATTATTAATGAATTGTATCTATAAACATTAGGCTTGTGATAAAAGTAAAAAAGGTGACAAACTCATTAACAATGGACAGAAATTCTTTCACTAATTTTAATTAATTAATTAAATAGATATAGTCTTACAGAGTCTACAAATCTGCTATTGTTATGGATCTTAGTCAGCCTAAAATTTGTAACTGATACCTATATAGTGGATATTATACCTTTGTAGTCCTGATTTTTGATGATCTTGTTTTTAATTTTAACAAATAAAATCAATGTATTTATTAATTTTTTGAAGTGGATTCTAAACTGTTACTGAGGTTTTCAAGACAAAATGTGACAAAAGAACAGAGTATGTGTAGACACTTCTTTTATTTGAAAGAAAAGAGATAGCCCAAATTACATATCTCTTACACTGTAAAAGTTCATAATTTTATATTGTTGCAGTGAGACTTTTTGGGATAAAGCAAAGTTGTCCAGATGAGTTCATAAATGGAATAAATATGATCAGCTGCACAATCAACCGGACAGCCATCAAAGAAGCTAAATGCTTGTCGAATCTGTCTGTGACATTTGACCAGAGAGTAAACTCTTCTGAACGAAATCAGCTGTGCTACACACCAAGCTTCAATGCTTCAAGCTGTGGTCAACTTCAAAAGATAGATGCAGGTGACTGTTGGTGTAACAAATCAGATGGAGAAATGTATGAGTACACCTTTGTTTTCAACGCAAGTGACATCCAAGACAAAGGAACACAGCTTGAATGCAACGTTTGTGAATTAACAGGAACACCTCCGAATGTGCAAACCAGTAAAGGTTGCACAAATTTATCTTTTGGTTAGTACGTTGGTAACACTACATTTTTTAAACTAGGGACACAAAATAGTAAATAAACAGATCTGATTAAAAAGAAATTATAAAATATTTTAGTTGAATTGGTATCAATTAATTTTAAAAACGATGAACACAGTAAATAAATATTTCGTTCTATATCAATCTTTTAATCACCATTTTTGTTGTCATTGTCATTTTTCTGGCCTTCTTATCTCGGTTCCTCTGCGTGTCATTGGAAAACAAAATGCTCAAAGCATATGTTATTATCAACATTTTGGGCTGAAGGTATAGGCCTATCTTCTGAATTTATATATATATAAATGCGATGAAAAGTGATAGCCTACAAGTTTAAGATGATATATTGTACTAACTTCAACTTCTTAAAGGTATATGCACTTTTTGTAATCCACATTTCCGAAAAACGTTTTCATAACTATTGTCATCAAATGAGGTGATATTGGAACACATTTTAGGAATTGTTCCTGCTATAGCTCCAAGCCCTTCGATGTAATAATAGATCATGCTTGTTTCTAATTTATACTTTTAAAAGTAAAGACAATATTTAAAAAGTTGTTTAGAGGAGCAATATTTTTTCAGAAATGATTTTTTTCTTGGATGCAGCACAATCGACATTAGAGGAGTTTTGAGTGATGCTTTTTTACTGTTAAATAAGAGCTTCAAAATGCAAGTCACAGCAAAATAGGTATAGTTTAAACTGTTTACATGAAATAGGTAGATCCCTCTTTTCTTTCTGTGATACTTTATAATGTCTCCGCCCTCCTATTTTTATTTTGACTTGTATGTTCCCTTTTTTTGCCATCATTAGTTACAGTTCTTACCGAAGCTTTTCTAGGCATAATCTATGGTACAGATAATAGCAGAACTAATATATGCAGGTAGTCGTCTACTGTGCTGAACGTTGAACTTTTTTCTTGAATTTTAAAGCTGATACAAATTTGTTGTCAAAATAGTCAAAACATTTAGGGCAGCAAGATAGCGGATACAATCTGAAATCCATATTATTAATTTTTCTAAGTACTACTAAGACAGAACAGTTATTTGTTTCAGGAAAAAGTTGCCTGTGAGAACCAGTATCACAAACAACTTTTCCTTCAAAGTAATCACCTGAAGTCTAATACACTTTTTAATTTTTCTCTATTCTGTCTGTATGTAATGCTGGAAGGGTTCTAAATAGATGTCCCTCAGTTCCGTCGTTACGGTCCTCTTGATGACATAATACTAGGCATCATGCTGCTCGATATAAATAATATGAGATCTTAGGGTACTTCAACATTGACCTTTTGAAATCAAATTAACAGTGGATAGAAAGGATTAGCTTATAGGACCATTCAGTCAATTACCTCTCTATTGTCCTATCTCTCTATCGCTCTGTCTTACTGTCCATGAATTAAATGTTTCAATATGCTTTGGATTGCATTGTAATTTTATTGTTTTGCTTATTAATAGCTGGCCCTGACCTAGGTTTGGATACTAAGAAGAACGACGACACAGCACTAATATTGGCGGCAACTTTGTCTTTACTCTTTCTCCTTGTCGTCGTGATATCTGCAATTTGGTATAAATGCAGTCAACTGAGCAGCAAGTATATATTTCCCTATATTTCAAGAAAACAAACTTTTAAAGAAAAATTGGAATTTAAGTCCTTTATATTTTTATGCTCATTCTTAGCGAGTATTTATCCATGTCCCACATCTTAGTTTAATGACACGCTTCATTTAATAAAATGTTTACATTAGCTGATTTGACAAAGAATCTTATCTCTGTCTTTAGTCTCATCTGTGTGTGAAGGGAGAGATGATTAAATTAAATTAGATACTCGAAACTCGTTGGCATGTTAGACGTTATCTCCCCTGTCCTTACAAAATATCGCTTAACAAATATTAAATGCTTTTCGTGAACTGTTTTCAGTTTTCTATTTTTGTATATAGCAGAACGAAGAATTATCTGATTTTGAACATGAATTTATATATTATCAATATAGTTTAAACATGTATCTTCCTAAAACTAAATTTTTGTTTTGCTTTTTTTTTCTTTTAGGTGAGAATAACGAAGTAGTGCTGCTGCAGGGTATTGGCGTTGGAGGAAACCCAAACTGAATTATATAAAATATGACATTTCTGTTTTAAGTTACAAACTAATGCACCTGCTTTCTTAATAGCTCCCCCCAACCCACTCAAAGAACTATGGAACACTCTACTGTCATTAGTGGTAATGATAGTGGCAAACCATACCAAGTATATATTCATGTAAAGTACGAAATATCTATATATAGATGGTACGAACTATATAACATCTTCTTTATGTAAGCCACCGTGATAAAAAAAATTAAATCAAAAAAAAAAAAAATTAAAAGCAAAGAAAATTAGTTAGTTGCTACTTTTCAACAATTTTTTTTAGAATTTTTTAATACAGTAACAGCTTTATTCGAATGAGTCTTGAATTTGGATGGCTGGCCACCCGTCTTATCATTAATGATAGTATAGTATGCCTTACCTCTTTTGTTACCAAGTTCAGTTTTTCTCTGTGCGGTTTGTTTGCTTTACATATTTCAACAATACATATGAGGAGCTTAGTCTGTAATCACATGTGCATGTTAGGGGATGGGTGGTATTTAAATCTATTCAGTTATTCAAAAAAGCCTAATTCTGGCGACTGGTTTGATTGGATGTTCTTGCTTCGGAGAAAAGCAGGGTGTTAACAGGTTGGTTATCAAACATTTTCCAGGTTCCTTTGCCTTCAGTTCTGTATTTCTGTTGCCGTCTTAGTATAATTACTGGTTTCATGGCTAATTTTTTTTCTGCTGGTGAGAAATCAACAACTAGATTGATGACTTTTAGGTTGGTAGTTATTCGATTTCCAATATGGGAAGAAATCCAGAGGAATATGATGTCCTTTTTCTTTTTTATGAGAAACAATAGTTCACACACAAAGTCAGTTCTGCCGGATGACTTGGTTTTTAGTGCCAGGAGTCATGACAGTGAGTCTGAAATCACTAAATATTGTCGCTGGGTCGCTTCTTTCATTTTCTGAAGTGATGTCTGTATTGCTGTCAGTTCAGGGGAACAGATGGAGGTATCCATCGGGAGCCTGGTGGTGATGGACTTGTCAGGATAGTATACTTCCAACCCATTCGCTTATTGTCTTTGAATCATGGGATCCGTCATATTTGCATTTATTCTTTGTAATTGCACCTACATCCCTTAACGACCGTGATATATGGGGAGACAATTTGTTTGCACGGTGAGAGTTCACTATGAATATATTATTCTGGTGAAAGCGAATTTATCTATACCATGCTAATTATACTTACACACTGGGGTTTTAGAACATTTTCTACAGAAAGATAATCCTGCTGAATTAAAAGCACACTAGCTAATGTTTTGCAATACTTTCTACAAAACATTTATACAAGTAAATACTGCTAACTGCACAAAAGTGCATCACAGATTACCATTTGCTAAATTTTTTTATCTTCTTTCTTGAATATGTGTCTCTGACATTTAAAATTTGCAAAAAAAAATACATTGTTAACAACACAACAAACCGCACCAAAAATGTACAAATAAGCAATCTGACAGCCTCTTACGGTTTACAGAAAAAAGAAAACATATAACCCTAAGCCAAATCGTAAACCATACTCACAAGTTGAGCCTAATCCTGATCTTATGCATGTTTTGTGTCTTTCATCTAATTGAACAAAAATTATTTTTAAAAATCCATTAATAGTTAATTTCATTTCTCCTGCAAACGCGAACAAGGATGGTCACATCAAGGATTGTTTGCTATGCTGTTTGTAGAGTTAATCTTCATATAAGGTTTATTAATAAGAATGCATGTACTCTGTAAAAAATACACGGACACAGTACTTTAACTTTCATTAGACAGGAAGAATATACCTGGGAAAGTTGGTTATATGATAAAGAAATTAACAAGTGTTGTTTTTTTAATAAGGCGGGCTCACATAGAAACATACATACATAAACTGTTTCACCTTATTGAGACACACGGGTGAGCACGCACGTGCATTAAGAAAATCAAGTACAAGACAGACAGATTTTGCACAAAAAGCCCTGCGCTTGCCATTTTTGATTGTGTAAATAGGAAAAGAGCTGGATTTAGCTGATCGGTACCCCTTGTATTTTTATGTATAAGAAAAGCAAGTCTTCCTCATCACAAAGCTCACCCAATACCATTCGAGAGTTTTGCATTTGTTTTGCACCAGGAACAGTTTTTGTTTCTGGAAAATCCTTTAATTAAGCATGGCTAGTTGCTTAACTTTAAGACCTCCAAGATATGAGTATCTTCCAGGAGTGATAGAGTGAGACCTGAATGCGTCTAAATTTCTTGGAACCTGTCAAAAAAAATGATACCAACTGCTGCGGCAAGTCTTTCTGTACGTGTGGTTTGAGTTCGTACACACTCCTGTATCTTCATCCTTTCAAAGATTAAGTAAAGAAAAATGTACTTATTTACAGCACATAAAAACCAAGAAATGATCTTCTACGGAACGAGTTAAAGCAAGCTTGAGGGTATACAGTTTTAATGAAGTAACAGGGTTTATGAAAAACGTGATGATTCTCGTGGTTTTGGCAGAGAAAACTGCTTCTGTAGCCAGTTATTAGGGTAAATGTTCTTAAAACACGGAATATCTCAACCTTTGTTACATATTTTTAAGCAAGCTGTATTGCTTGCTTCGTAAGTTTTGTTGTATCTATCATATAATTGATGCTGTTTCTCTCTTATTCTTTACATTTGTATATTTCCTATGCTTGTTATTAATTGTGCATTAATTTAACTTACTATTTTAGTTCTAAGCCTGTCACATAGTCATGCTATTTTATCCTTGTAGATGCAGAAAGTCTTTAAAGTGATGTTCTGACAATGGGAAGATTTAATTAAAAGATGACTGGTTGACATATGAAAGATGTTTATCTTAACGTATATAAAGGTTTGAGAAGGCAACATGAATTGTAAGTATGACATGGATTGATAATAAAACTTCACTATCCCTTTATTTTACTGCCTTATTTCTATTATTCTGAGATGAGGATCATATATATATATGCTAAATTTCTGCTATACTATGGTTCAGTCTAATCGGAAAAATGTGAATCGTCATATGATCAACATTCGCACAATTCTTTTTTGCAAATATCTGAAAATACACTCTTTTTCTGTCTATTTTTGTCTATCCTTTGCATATGCATGTAGAAAGACTATGGGAGAGAATTCAAGAAACTAAATTTTCTTTGGACAATTAAATAACAATTCAGTCTTGTCCTTCAGTTGCAGTCTGTTTTGAAGCATCATCTATACATTCCTGTGTCCATGTCAATAGTCCAGAGAGTTAAGAAGGTGGAGCTGACTGATAAAGTTGTGTATCATCAGCATTATCTTACATGGGACATGGCATGGCGTGACATAACATCAGAGAGGAGGTATATAACGACAAATGCATTGGACCCAAGACAGATCCCTGCGGGACACCATATTGTGCACAGAAACATCTGAATATACAGCATTCACACAGACTGGGTTCTGAAAATGCTAAATATTTAAGAAGCATATATTCAATAGATTTTACGTTAATGAGCTCTACTGCATGGCGACACTGTCATACTAATAAAGGGAAAGTTTGTATGTCAGGTCATTATGATGTGTAACTAACATGTACTTAACTTAATGCCGATATGTAAAACTAATCGTTAATACAACTCATTCATTCCACTTGGCAATCAATTGACTAACATCTCAAGTCGTGATGACTGTACCCACCTTTCTAAACCAAATGTAGTCCCTTGCTGTTTTATCAATTTCACTGTTGTTATTGAAGATTTCACGTGTTTGCGTCTATCTTTAGCTGTTTGCTAGTTAGCAGTTAAACTATTATAATTGCTCTAGCAGATCAATGAGGCAGAAATTAGCGGTGGTTGGTGGTGCTTCCAATTATATGAACCAGCCAGTCAAACAAGCACATCAAGTCAAAATTCCTTTTTGTACAATATTTTTAATATAAAAACAATGGTGTTGATTTTGAGGAAATATTTTTTTTAAATCTTGACCAAAAATTTTTAATGATATATTCGAGATCACTTCTCAGCAAATGTGATTATAATCATACGTACAAAATGTGTTGCTAAAGGAAAGATATCAGTTATACTATATGCATGTTCCAAAACTGATTCATTTTGAATTAATTGGCAGTCGTACAAAGTTTGTCAATAAAATGATTTTTTTTAATTTCATTGTGCGATTAACCGTGCGATTACTCAGCATCCATTTTAAGTTAACATTGAATATGGTTAGGGTAGTGTTGAGTAGAGAAGTATACACTTACTATCAAGACCCGCACAGATATATTGCATCTTCCAGCTACATTAAACTGAATAACATAGTTGAATCATAAACAGAAAAGTAATAACAATCAATTGAAATTAGCTTAACGCGGTATAACGAGGTCAAATAAAATTTTACAAAATCGAAATAGTCATCTGTTGCTATCCAGAGCATAATGAACATGATAATAACATGTTTTAATTCACAGAAAACGGAAACAGTTGGAAAATTTTTAACAGAGTTTTAAAAAAATCCGAAGAGCTTTAAACAAACAAAAGTATGTGAAAAGAAAAAATGTAGAAAACATATAAAGAAAGGTCAGTCTAATAAAAGATGTAAAGAAGAGTTAGAACAAAAAACTAACTTGTTATGTCATTAAATTTTTCCAAAGAAAAAAGCGAAGATAAAAAGTAACATTAGCATTGAGGAATGGTGCAAACATTTTGCGCGCGAGTTGGATGAATGTGGCCCCACACTAGCCACAAGCCACAGCCTTGTTTCCAAGTTGCATTCTTGAGGCTAAGATTTTTAAAACAGAAAGTAGAAAACAACATGAGACATGAAATATTGTTAAAGTGCAGGTGAGATGGTCGGGCAAATATATTTTAGTTTATTTCAATTACAGCTATTAATTATCTTTTATTTGAGTTAAAAATTCAACCTACATTAAACTCTTTGTTGGATCTTACAAAAGTGAGGGTTAAACAATTATCCCCCACTGACCATCAGTACAAAATCCTTCAATAAACATCTGTAGTAGATATGATCTTATTTAATCACCTGCTGTTTGAACAACTCATTCTGTGCGTGGTTTCTCTATTTCTTCTTTCTCCTAATCTACAGCAGTGTGAATATGGCTTTCTTGCATTCCTTGCCGATGATAACAAACATGGACATTTGACTTTGGATGCAAAGTGTCTGTACTTGAAAGAGTTCCATCCTAAGTGGAAAATATTTTTTTTTAATTGTATAAGCGCGGCTGTAAATAGTCAAAAAGTGTCAATAACTCTCTATCCGGAAACAAAATACCAAATGTTTAAAAATACATTGCTAACAATCATAAATATTATCTTATCTTGACTGCTTTTAATGTTGTTAGGTGAGGGATGTGTCAACAAACAACTAAATCTGCCTACTTTTCCAATTTCTCCTTTACCTGTAGTCTTTTTTCTGCTTCTTTCGACTATTCCTATTTTTCCCCTACTTTTATTTCCCCTCCTTCCCTTACTCCTACTACTTCTCCTGCTTTTCTCTTCTTACTACTCTTCTTACTTCTCCTACCACTGCCCATTTTCGTAGTTATCATTAAAATTAATTAGAAGGTTCGTTGTATCCGCTTTAATGTCATTACTACAACACTTTCAAGCTACCTCTTAAACTGGTCTCTACTTTCCATCTTCACCAATGTTATACTTGGTGATAACGCCTCTTTAGGAGTACCTTTTTTAGCTATTTATCTAAGCATTGGTATTCTTTGTGCTTTTATGTTACACACTCATCCTCAAGCTCATTCTTCAAATATAACTTAACGCATACCTGTTTCAAAACCAATACTGTAGGTCGTCGAACTTGATAGAAAACGCAAAATAACGCGATGCGCCATGTTTTCTTTCTGAGTAGGAGCGACTGGCATTGAGTCCGATGGTACTTTGGTCTAGTAAAAGCTCACACCTGGGTTAGAGCAGCTTAGAGTATGTAGCAGAGAGCAGGCAAGTGCTAGCTGCATCTTCCTTACTCCGGCAGGTGCTATCATCTGTGAATCCAAGCAGTGAGCCTGGCCGTTCAACTTAATGGATACTAGTTACTTTCTGGTTTTTACAGAAAATATGGTAATAAGTAAACCTAGCAAGAAGCAGCTTGGTACACTAGCATTCATACAATCTACATTGTTGCTACTGTCGTTTCTTGCTGTCAGCAAGTGATGAGAGACAGTAGATGATGAGACACCATCGCCGGTACAGTTACAACTGTGTGAACAAGCCAGCATCAGATCTTACCATCTTTTTTCTCCCCAAATATATTCCAGACATGAATTCCCGTGGTTATCGCCACTTCCCTCTTCACCTATTAAGTCCTACTCAGTCGTCTGCTGTGGGCTCATTAAATTAAAATCCTAGAGACTATTGTAATTTAATTGTCAGACTGTGATTTCTCTTTTTACACCAGTGAAGTGTCTGCTCGGTAGATAAAAATACTTTTTTTCAAGAACGTTTCCTCGAACGTTGATCCAACAAATCACCTGTTTGAAGAGCTTTCCAGTCACAAACTTTTGAGAAAAAAAAACCCTGATTATAGAAAGGGACCAGATAACTGTCAGGAAAAAAAATCATAGGAAACAAATAAACCTGAAAATCAGAAAACATTAATTAATGATACAGCATATAATTGATCAAGTGTTTCAAAACAAGCTTCACCTTCCTTATCGAAGATAATGTTGTAAAGCTATTTAATTAATTTCTGGAAACTAATTCGCAAATAGTTCCGTGATTATGTTCCCTTTCACAGTACTAAAATTAAAAATCCGTGTACTTACAGTTAAAAATGTAAGTTATATATAGGAGTATTTAAGAATAATGTGGTATCATTAAGGTAGTGTTAATATGTTTATTTTATGACATCTTATGTCAGCCCTGATTCTAAAAAAAGAAACTAGCAGTCTGGATTCTGCATCGGTCCTTTGACCAAAGATAAAACATTGACATAATCTTTACCTTTGATCTTTTTTCTGGTTACTACGGAGACCACTGTGATAAAAATAACCCCACCAGCTGCTATTCCTATCACAGCGATAAACGTTTCTGATAAGTTGTCCTTTTCGTGACCTGGTTTAAAGAAAGCAAAGAAAAAAAGTAGATCTTTTGGAAATTGGGAATAAAGACGTGTGAGCAGCTCTGAGAAAGTCATGACAGGTTCCCAAAGCAAATATACTACCCTTATAAGCCCACCACGTATCACCAATTTATCTTAAACATGCAGAGAGAAGAAAAATAAAAAGAAAAAGCTCCGAATAGGCGATCAATGTAAAAAAAGTTAAACATATGCTTCATTTAAGCAGTTACTCACCGTAAATCACCTCAACAGTGAAGTTCTCTTCACCATGGTCATTGGCTACCTGCACTTTGTAGTAGCCAGTCCCTGGCTGAGAGAAGTTGAAGACAATCAAAGTGCACCTGAATACAAAGCTGTGGTCTATGATAGACCTACAAGAAATATTCGCAGCTGAACTTTGAACATAAGATGGTTCACTGCTGTTGACTATTACTTCTGAGAACCACACTTTATACACAGTGGGTGCCGGGAAGGCGATAAGGTCAAAGTTCAGCTCCCCTCTTTTGTCTTTAATCTTGACCTTGCTGAGATTTATTGATGACATTTTTCGCGGCTTACCTGATCCGTTCAGAAATAAGTAAATGAATATATAGATTAGGACATTTTTTTAATAAACAATTAGAATATGAAAATGTAAAATGCCAAACTGATTAGTAGATTTTAATTTTCCTTCACACAGTACTGTTATGTAGATGCTCGATGTATTTATATGCAACTTCATTAGTTATAGTATTTTGTAGTTTGACTGGTATGAAGGAAACTTTTTCATTAAAATATACAACATATTTAACACTCTTAGAAAAACTTTACCACTTACAACCAACACCAAGTTTAAGGCTGTGAGAAAGTGTCACGGGATGCGAAAATTCATTCCACGCGGAGCAAGTGTATGTGGCCGTGTCTTCACAACGAGCAATGACAGGGTAGATGTCAACAGAAAAACCTTTAAAGATAACAGTGCTGTTATCATTGTTATAGATGGAGATATTCGGTGTTGGTCTGCCGTCGGATTCGCATCTGAAGTAAACCTCTTGACCTTCCATGACTTTCTCTTTTTTCTCTTTACCATTGACAGAAAGTCGTGGTGTTTTAGCGGCATCTGCAATGTGTAATAACCTTTAAATGAAGTTATGCATATTAAAATTAATAAATATCGCTGAAAATAGATTAATTTTTTTTTTTGGCTTTGTGCTTTATTCTATCAGAGAGTGCAACAGACAAAAGTCACATCTTATGATCTTGCAATGAAAACCTAATCAGCCGTGTTACTTCCTTACTACATCTCACGAAAGAAAACAAAAGAGGGTTAATAAAAAAAAAATACAAGTTTTTAAGATGATGTAGAAATGATCGTTTTACTTACATCCCACACTAGCAATGTAGCTTTTTCCTCTTAGGGTCTCTGTCCCCCAGATAAGGTCACATCTGAAGCAGATTTTATCATGATCTGACAGTGTTAGGTTCTGTTTATAGTTTAGTTCTTGTGACTCGAAAAATGTTTGTTCTTTTTTGACGACTTCTTCATGGCTTGTTTGATTGACTGCGATCCATGTAAGATACCCCGGCGGTTGACCCAGGCTAGAAGTCCTACAGGTGCAGGTGACGAGAGTGTTTTCTAACACGTAGGGGTGTGGACCACAGGACATAGTTGGTGACCTGGGACGTTCTAAAGAAAATTTGTAATCCTTTAATGTACATGTATTACTAGAATTATGTGTATAATAAAATACCGATGGTTATTGTTTCAGTCGTAGTTTTTTTTAATTTTTTATAAACAGAAATCCTAACAAGGGCTGACTTACAAATCTACAGACAGCATAGTAGCGGAAAACTAACTTCTTAGGTCAGCTACAAAATGCATTATTTTTTTCTGTTCACCAGTGTAGGAAGATTTGAGAAATAAGTTGAATAAAACTTCAGGACATCAAAGTGATTGGTTGTTTAAAATCTAAAAAAAAACCCAACCAATGTACAAATTGAATAAATCATCGAGTATACCTTTCACAAAAAAATGTTTTATCAGTCTATTTTGTTAGAAGGAAGACTTAACTGAAATTAAAGAAAACCAACGTCTATGATATTGTAACTTTTTTCTTTTCTGTCAGAATACACGTGTCTTATCCTCTTGTAAGACGGGAAGACTACTAGTTCGAGCTTATATTGACTACAAGACTGATATACTGCGTTACCATTAGTTTCATGTGCGTGTTTCTTTTTCCCTGTAAGTACTGTTAACACCCTGTGAGAAGAGTATGTTTCTTTGTTCTTTACATGCTGAGCTATTTTTTCTTGTCATCTTATCTAAACAGTATAATATAGCTTGGATTTTTTTTTCGAACTCCAGTGCATGAAAGTTATTGCTCATACCCTCTTGTTGCAAATGATCAAAATAATATTTAATCTAAGGAAACATTTCATCTACCATCATCTCATATTAATCAATATATGCTTCTACTTCTTTTTGCTGCTGTTTATTCTATACAGAATTTGTTTTTCCTTTTTAAGAATTTTGTTGATTACTTCCAGTATACAGGTAAGACCATTATTATAATACATTACTATCACATGTAATAAACTGACTTCAGGTGGCTAGTAAGTATTCTTAAGACCTGCAAATAGATTGAAAAAAAGGCAAGTGAAAGGTAAAGTCAACCTTGTGTGATAGCAAATGGTGTTAAATATTCAAATATTCCCCTAAAAAAATCAGGCTGCAAAACAATCCTATACTTCCAATTGCCTCTCTCAGGCGATACAGGAGACCACCATGTACAATTTTGACTCGAGCACAGTGAGAAGAACCTAAACAAAGTGAATGTCTACTTCTAATGGTCACAAAATGTGACGTTTTGCTATTTTTTGAGAAATAATAACCAAATGGAAACAGGAATATTCTACACAATATTGTAAATAACTTTAAGTTTTGTGTAGAAACAATTTAAAGGGGTATAATCTCTCGAAGATATTCTTTTCTTTCCGTTCCGTTTTACTTTTCATTAAACTTTCATAGGGCTGAACGAGAAGTTAAGTAGTTTCTAGCTAGGAAAGTATAAACACAATACATACATCTTAAGGGGTCGTAAAAATCAACCGATAGTCGAGGTTTCTAGTAAATATCATTAACAACCGACTGCTACTCTATACATCCCAGGATGTTTCTTATTCAATTGCATATCGATGGAGTTTCTAGTTTCAATTCATATCAATGAGTGATAAAAACAATATTCACTCGCTCAGTTGTTTTAGTCTCACATAGTATCTGTATTCCATATATAAGTAGGTATTGTTTACACGTGGGTATGTAACGACATTTATCAAGTATACAAGTGTGCGTACGTATGTCTAAAAGAGAGAGGGGGAGAGAGAACATTTGTGGATAGATTTTGTGCGTGTGAGTGTGTGTGTGTGTGTGTGAAAGAGAGAGGTAATGACAAAAACAAACCCTTACTTACCAACTGTAAACCACTTGTCTTCGATTGTTGATGTTCTTCCGACTGGGGAAAAAGAGACAACGAAACTGTACTTTCCTTCCTTTGCTGGAAGTGTTGTGTTGAAAAAGCAAGAACCAGACACCTTCAATTCCTTCTTTGTTATCTTCGTGATTGGTGACGTCGTCATGGTGATATTTTCCAAGGTTTCGATACCCGACTTGAAGAAATAAAAGACATGATAATATCTAGCATAGTCCTCTGATTGCTCAGTATAGAGCAGAGAGCATTAAGTAGAACAAAACTATTTTAAAAAGTCCAGCAGACAAATGTTATTAGGACACACCGACCTTAAATGTAAAATGCAGGGTTTCATGAATTATTAACAAAAAACCGGTATTGATAAGTGTCCCTCTTGTACTACTTTGGTGTACATGTACTACAAGTATAAGTAATGATAATAACGAGATGATTGTATTAGGCTTTAGCGACGAGTTTTGTAGCCAGGAAGTTTTCTAAGAACCTAAATATTTGTCTCATTCTCGTTTGTACATTTTTATTGGTGATACAATAGGAATCGCGATGAAATGTCTAGTTCGAGTCTGATTCAATAGCACTATTTTCTTACTGAAGTCTCCTATCAGGTTCTCAGCATTACACTTGTGTTTCAAGATGAAGATGATAGGTAGGCCTGAATTTGGAGTGAGATGCTGTTATTATACTTTTTCAGATTTATGAACTTTGTGGTTGGCCACATTATTCTGAAGAGTGCTTCTGAGCTTGAAACAAGTAGCAAAAACAGAGGACTGTCTCTAGCTGTCCACCCTTTACTCTGATCTTTGTGTCATTAGTGTTGTTGGACACATTTGAGTGTTTTGTCTCTTATTCTGATAAGATTTTCTCGGAACACTAAGAACTAAGCTTTCTCAGCTACAAAATCCCCTACACCAACAAACCGGAAGTTGGACTGAATTGACTGAGCCCCCATGTTCCTAATGATGATATGTATTTGTAGATAAATGATGTAAAAGTTATCTGAGGCTTACATACCAGATGAGCATTATCATTAAATATTCTGTAGCTTTGCACGTTTCGTGTTACTTTTGTGATATGTTTTAATTTTGTGATATGTTTTAATTGTCTGGAATGTAATTCTTACTGTTATTTCGAAAGGTACATATTTTGTGTATATTTTCATATTAAAATCAGAATAACTGTAAAGTACTAATATTATTGCCTCTGATAAAGACTCACCATATTTGAAAGTCGAAGTAGATGACACTTGTATATTCCACGGGAAGAGTAGACACTGCCTATGGAACATGACACGTCGATACACCATGAGGTATTGACTACTGTACATGACTCGTCTTCAGATGGGTCTGTAGAATAAGAATAAGCTTGCATTCACTTTTATATACTATCAAAGTAATATTGGCTTTTATTTTTGTTTTGTTAGAGTATTGTAATAGGTTGACATCCCATGGTGACTCGTAAACTACATAATCATAAGTGCATCACAGACCACACTACATATAAAAATATGGACATATTTGTTTCTTTCAGTATACTTGTTTGGGTATTCCTGTCTGTACGTGCGTCCGTGTGTGCGCATGTGTGAGGAAGAGATAATGTGTAAGTATACTTACACACAAAATTGAGCCCACAACTAGATGGCATGCCATGTCTACTTTTACGACTACACCATAGACTGCCGCTGATAAGGTGGATGTTGTCGTAGAACTTTGTGTGGTCCACAACTTTGACGATCATGGCTGTAGTTTGGGCATTGATGACCTCAGCGTTAAAAATCCCAAAGGTGTGAACGGGTAGGCATGTCTTCTCGCAATTTGCTAAAGTGACTGACATCGTAGTGTTATAGTAAAATCGCCATTCTACTGGTCCTTCAGCCGAGCAAGTGAAGACAGTTTCGTTGTCAGCCAGTACTTCCTGCACTTGGTTGCTGCCGCATGGTAAGAGGCTGACACCTAAAACATAACATTATCAATATTATATTTTTTGTAACTCAGTTTCACTCAAATGCCAAGTACATTCTTAAGATTAAAACAGCATTAGAACTCTGTGTAGTGGCGCTGAAACCGATCTCATGTAATCTATTTTGATGTGGAAATATGATTATAATTGTTATATTTTGGTTTTTGTGAATGTTAAAATATTGCATTTTTCTTAGCATTATTGCTATACTTATCTTTTCTGCTATGCTTGCTGTAAAATATCCTTAACTTCAAGCCTAGCTGTTGACAAGAGTTTTGCATAAAATTTTACGATACCGGTATTGAACTTAAACTTTACCTGCGCTGAGATGAAGAAGAAGAAGAAGAAGAAGAAACGGAGAACTGACAATCCACAGCATCCTCCAGTCGGTGTCTTTGGTAAACAGGTCTTTACAAATTTTCATTACTTTGACAGCAGTATATATGTCAACTTTTATAAACATCTAGCATGACACATTGATCTTAATCCCACGCCATTTTGCAAGACATCATGCGACAAAGGAAAATGTTTCCTTGTGGCTGAGATATCTGGTCCGTAAACGTGTAAGAAATTTCTAGATACGTGGTCCAACCCGAAACTTTACGAACCATAATAAGGGAGTATTCTCCATGAATTGAAACAGGGAAGTATGTCAATATAGAGGAGTCGATGATGTGATCCTGAACGTACTAAACCCTGACGACTGTTATCCCTTTCGATGAACTGAATCTGAATTATATTTCCTCATTTATCCAACCCTCTCTATTACTAGATGATAAAATAACACAAAATTTTGAAATGCACATACATGTGGACAGGATCTGTCATTGGATAGAATCAGTAAGCAGGAATGCGGTGTTCATCAAAGATATCAAAGATATAAACTTCATTTTTTTTTCTTTAAAATAAAAGCGGAACTGATAACAGTTAGCATATTAATGTTCTAAACGCGTGCTTTGACAAAATATTAAACTGTAGACATCAGACATAAACTATTACATGATCTACAAAACTCACTGTTATCAGGCACGATAAGTTAAGGGTGTTCTGATATGGAGCTTTGCCGTTAATAAACTGAATGAGATGAAGATTTTAGTGGCTATAAATTTGCTGAAGCAGACGACGGGATTTTAAGCGATTGAAAAATTCTATAGCAGACTTATGATTTGATAATTTGTTGAAGATGTTTGCGAACGACAGGTTTTGTGCTTTTCTGT
This sequence comes from Pomacea maculata, assembly GCA_004794325.1. NCBI lineage: Eukaryota > Metazoa > Mollusca > Gastropoda > Architaenioglossa > Ampullariidae > Pomacea > Pomacea maculata. The sequence continues at coordinate 77,572 of SRHC01003411.1, read as the reverse complement.
CGTGTCGTAGATATACTGGAGAAAAGAGACGACAGATACACAGTGACATCAGAATATCTGTATACCTGGGTCTACTGGTCTGCTAGTTTTTAATAGACGTTGACTGTTAGGCGCTAAATAACATATTAACAGATAATTTTATTTAAGTTCGCATATTACTACGTTTTCTTTCATCATTACTTCTCCGTATTTAATAAAGGAAGCAGCGCGATTGCTTACCTCATGCCACACTATTGCCAGAGGCCCCTTTAGTGAATATTTTGTCTTGTCATTATTCAATTAGACTAATTATATTTTATTCTTGTCCCCTACTACGTCTCAGTCTCTCTTTGTCTCTTTCTTTACAGCTAACCTAGGACGAGGATCTAAGCTTAAGTTTCTTATATACTGTCACTAAATTTGTGATTCTAGGTGCATCAAGTTCTCCACATAGGCACAAACACTTCTACAGATGAACGTAGTCGGTCAGTTAGTAGAGGATGTATAGTGTCCTAGCACTCTATAAAACAAACTTATGTTCAAAAAAAGGAATGTGTCCTAAATTATTAATTTATCATTAAATATAATTAAAGTAAGCTGCCCAACCATAATTCTAATTAACACTGATTTCATATACAAATAAAACACAAACATCAAAGTTTACCTGTATGTCCTTTAATTTTTACCTCTTTTGATTTTGTTTACCTTCACCAAGCTTTCTGTAACAATTATATTCTAAGTCAGTTGCTAATAGGATTGTCTCCTTTGGCCTGTCACATCCATTTATTCGGTGCCACTTGTGTGCACTGGTATAATATACTTACTAATGTTTAATTAAAATGTATTACACAATCAGTAGGATCAATAAACATGATAAGATTGCTTTTATGTTGTTATAGTTATAATAAAAGAGAACAAGGATAAGAATTTTCTGAGGAATCATACAGGTAAAAATGCTACAGAGTGAGCAGCCTCACATTGAGTGCGAAACAACAACTACCAAACATTTACCAACTACCAAAGAAAGTTTTTTTACCAACACTAATGATAGTTTAATGAAGGTTAAAAAAAATAATACTGTCAAAACATTAGACGTTTTTAAATTGTCTATTGAAGTGAAACAAAAAGAAGTAATGCCACTTTTTTGTTAATTTATTTAAGCGCAAACATTTAGTATTTAAAAAATCATAAACTTGTTAGCGATTTACATACACAAGAGTAAGTGCACCCGAGCTGAAAAAGCTTCTCATTTTGAATAGACATTTAAAAAAAGCAAAAGCATGAAACAGATACTGAGAGTGAAATTATAAACATTTTAGACATAAAAGTAAGTTAGGAAAGTAATAATAAAACATTCAGTATCAATACACAATAACATCATCTCATATTCTTGTTCATTTTCATCCTATATGTTCTTACTATATGTTCTTAGTTGTGTATGTAAGTGTAATCAGTGTACCACTCAGTGTGGAATGGTGGTGTGTGTACGACTTTATTTTATATACAAATATATCTATATATACTGGCGAGTGATTTTAATCGGTTTAGTTAGTGACTATATTTTAAGAATTTCTGACCGGTATTTTCAACATCTATAAAAAGACTCGTTTCTTAGACTACCTACACTTCTGAAACTGTCAATGTTGTTATATTTTTCTTGTGCATTACAGTATACTACTACTTAAACCAGTTTGACATTTTTACAATGGTATTTGAAAGGTTTGTTGATCAATACTCTTGGAAATTAGCGATGGCGTGTAGGTCGTCAGGGAGAAAAATTCCTTCCACTTGTTTAATGTGCTCTTTACTCGGCAAATTATGGCCATAGCACGTGCCCGTGGCGGGCCCCGTCTTCTGTTCCGTCCTCATGAAAGACGTGTCCGTGATCGTCTGTTCTGTCCCATCCTAGAAAAGAAAAATATTTTGCACATTTGCTGTAAGGTAACAAAGAGACATATTACTTGAATATAACAATGGTAAGTATAATTTTAAAAAATAATATTAAAATAATATTAAATTATTTATGTAGCATTTTTTATTGCATTTTTTTATTTACAAGAAAAATCCAGCATTTTAGAATGGCAAAACAGTGCATGCAAAAACTTCTAAAACAAACATATTCTGCTATACTATCTTTTCATTGATTACATGAAACAAACTTTCATTACCTTAAAAAAATTAAAGCACCATACCTGCAATGTCAGAATAAATTTGCATTTGTAGTCTCGGCTTAGTATGTAAATCTTAAAAATAGTGCAGATTGCTGACATGGAATGGTCTGGTTGTTGAGTTAAACCGCAGGTAAGGGATGGAACATCTGGAAATCAATTGAATTAGAATCACTTCTTCTGTCTTAAAAATCGACGCGTGAGATATAAAGGTCTTGGGAAATGTTGAAAAAATGGCAAGGTAGAAAAGCTAGTTCTTTTTGACTGACTGTCCCTTTTGCTGATTTTTTAAAAGGTGGTTATATTTTCAACAAATACATACATTACATAAAAGGCTTAGATAAAGCAGAGTTATCAGGCTATCACCTTTTCTGTTATCGCTTTCTTAGTTTCTTGTTTTTGTTAGCTTGTTTACTTGGAAACCTAATAACTTTATATTGACATGAGATACAGACCTGAAATTTGGTTGAGATTTTGTTAATACAACTGTAAACATTTTCATAAAGTCTTTTTAAGACATATTTAGTAGTTTAGTAGTTACACTGTTTTAAATCAAAATTTCTTAAATTTTAGCAATGAGTTTTACCACCAAAAATATCATTAAAATAATTAATGGGATTTCACAAATTTCCCCCTCAAAAGATTGTAGATCTTTCTTTTGGGTAACAATTTTCCAACAAAATTTGACCTTACTCACAAAATTGACGAAGTTATAAACTTTTAAAAATGTTTCTTTTGGTGCCACTTTGGATCGCTTCCATGGCAACCGATAGTGTGAAAAGTGCAGTAAAACGTTTTTGAACTATCATTCAAGGGCAAAATAGTTTAGTTTAGTCCTTGTTACTCCTCAAGGAGCATACGGCCGCAACAACACCTCACCAGCGAACCCGGTAGAAGGCAGCCACCCTCAGTTGGGCCCAGGTGGTCCCGATGTCCTTTGCCTCGCTCTCTACTGTTCTTTTCCAAGTCCACTTCGGTCTCCCAACTCTCCTCTTCCCCTGAGGGTTCCAGTCAAGTGCCTGCCTGTCAATGGTGTCAGCTGGTTTGCGCAAGGTGTGTCCTACCCACCCCCATTTGTTCTTTTTGATGTCTTGGCCAGTGACATTCTGGCTCGTTCTTTTCCACAGGCTGCTGTTGGAGATCTTTTTGGGCCATCTTATTCCCAGAATATGGTGTAGCCATCGGTTGGTAAAAGTCTGGAGCTTGTTGTTAATGATGTTTGTCACTCTCCAGGTTTCACAACCATACAGTAGGACTACCTTCGCATTGAAAGTTGTAGATGCGAGTCCTACTGCGAAGGATAATGCTCGAGAGTTCCAGATCGGGCATAGGCTGTTGAAAGCATGCCTGGCCTTGTTGTTGTGGCTTTTGATGTCATCGTCCGCTCCACCATCCGTGTTTACAATTCTTCCCAGATACTGTTTCCAGGATGATCTCTCCTTGAAGTTTGATTGTGAGTTCCTGCTTGTTGTTGATTCTAATCACTTCGGTCTTCTCTCTGTTGACCTTTAAGCCAGTCTTCTCTGTTTCTTTTGCCAGTATACTCAGTTTGTTTGTGCACGTTGTTGCCGATGAGATGGGATACTAATGTCATCTGCAGAGTCCAGATCCTCTAGCTGTTTGGTGAAGGTCTACTGAATACTGGTGTTGTTATCGTAGGTTGTCTTGCCCATAATCCAGTCTATGACCATCAGGACGATTGTTTTCAACCCATTCGTACTCCGGTCTTCATTAGAAAAGGTTTAGTGAGTTTAGCGCTGTTGATAACTTGGCAGGACGAGTCTTCGTTCAACCCCTGAATATTGTTTATGAGCCAAGGTGGAATGCCATAGTGGATCATCAACCTCCAGATGTCTACACTGTCGAATGCCTTCTCTATGTCCACAAAAGTTATATAGAGGGAGAACTGTCACTCAAAAGACGGTTTAATGATACGGATGGTGGTAATGTAGTCAGTGCATCCTGGAGAAACCCTGCTTCTTCTAGGGCAAAATAGGTGATATTAATAAAATAAAATCAGTTGCAGTCTGTAAAACGTATTTTTTATTGTCCTTAAAACTAATGAGCAATATCGTCTTTACTTACCACTTGATGTTAAGTCACAGGCGTAGTCTATCATCAGTGAACCCTCTGTGAAAACCTTACACCCGATGCTCAAGAAGGCAGACATATCTTGTGAGAAGATTTGCGCCACGCTGGAGGTCGCAGTTTTTTTGAAAGCTTTGACATTGTTCAGGTATTTCTTGCAGCCCTTACGTTCCATAGTACACTCCGCAACTTTGGCGAATATTACAAGGTGTTCATCATTAGGATCCTTTTTCGTGACATACCATAACACACGATGACCAGGCGGAATGTCTACACATTTAAAAGTGTTTGTAGCTGCATTCACTCCCATAGGCGATTGAGGACTGCATCCTTCGATTTTATGGCCTGTAAATGTGACACTTTATTTAGAAAAAAGCTTTCATTTTAAAACATTTTGAACAAAGTCTTCTACTACAACTATATAAACGATTTAAAATAATTTGTTGAATTCCCAACGTTCAATCCTTTTTCGGCTGCTTTTTGGAGTCAGCCAACGCCTCACCACCTCCCCTTGAATCTTTAAACTATCTCTTCAGTATTTTTTCCTTCCCCTTCACCAAACTCTTTTTAACAATCATGAATGTATTTACGATCACTTATGTTATTATTTCTACACTAGTTGATTTGTATTTTTTACTACGAGAAGGATGTATATCATCAACATGATCACCATTATAGTCATCCCTATTATTATGACTTCCATCTTATACAATATGCATTTATTACCGTTATGCTTACTACCTGTTCAGTGTAGGTAGCACCAGTCTTACCTGAGCAGTCCTTCAGGATTGCAAGCAGAAAAAGGCTGGTAATTACAAACATCGTTATGTTGATAGACATTCCTCCTGTTTAAGGTCAAACAGAGAGATTGTTGAGCCCGAGATAGTCACCGGATTCAATATTCTGTAAACTGAGATTATTTTAGAACAGCTAATTATCCATATAAGAAATCGATTATTTAAAGATAATAATGTACCTGAACCTGATGGAAAATTTATTAAACATGTGTTGAATGAAATTTTTTTTTTGGTAGGAGATATTACTAACCCTGCTTTTCGAACAAAAGAAGTTATTAAGCTACTAACTAACGAAGATAATCTTAACGGAGTGTCAAAATTATTTATTATTTATTTTTTTCATAGCTCTCTGTTTGAAAATACACTTAATTTTCTTGTTGATCAACCAGTGTTTAACTTCATAAAATACTATTTTTGACTGTCTACTTTTATCAGCAACAATTTTAAATAAGATAAATACCGATAAAGAAAACTATATATATATATAATTATACTGCATGTATAAAAAAAATCTTCCTCTATGATTATTCGCAGCCATTGTATTCTACAATGTTTTAGAAACTGTGACAATAATTTTACTTCCTAACAACACTGACAGTGAAAAAAAACGAAAAGAAAAGCATTTTCTGTCCTCAATAAACAGATTCGTCTGTTGATGTAGCAACGTACTGCCGTTTAACCGTTTACCTAGACAGAAACTTTACAAAGTTACTTACCAGTGGCATTCACTTGATCAAATATGAAGACAGTTGAAGTGTTAAGCAGTTTGCGTCTGATAAGCTTACTGAGGAGTCGACGCAAAGCGAATGACGGAATTGTTGTTATCAGATCGTCAGCGTCGATACTCGTAAATATTCTGGTTTTTTTTACTTTCAAATGAACATGACAAGGATTATTTTGTTTTAATCATACATCGTGTTGAGGGTCTAAAAGAGGCATAAAAAAATTTTTAATTGTTTCCTATTTTTATATACTGTTTTAGGTTTTCAACACTGGTGGTTAAACACCTGAGCCTTAAATAACTAAGAACCTGAAATTTTTTTCTTTGTATTATTATTATTATTATTGTTGTTGTTGATCTAATGCCTTGGCGGCTTGAAGAGTGTGAGATATTTCATCAGCTGGTGTAATAAGATACTGAATTGAGGTTTGAAGTCCCTACGGGCCATAACTTGCATATTCTAAATATGATTATCTCCCCTCCCTTATCACCCATTCATCCACGAAACGTTACGCAAATAACTTAAACGACTTTTTAAAATGCAGTTTTCATTTCTCAAGTCGATATTTACACACTAGAGTTTATACACTTAAAATGCATTTCAAGACATTTTGCATTTAAATGTCAAAATGCTTTTATACATACATTAGTATATTTGATTGTTTTGTAGTTGGTGTTTGATTAAGAAAAGCAAACAGTTGCTCAGTGTATTTATTTTATCACATTTAAGAAACGTACAGACCTATCAATGACCTACAGTTGTGTGTGAATTCTTATTTTCTTATAGAATTATTTATCAATAAAGAATTCTTAAAAAGTAGACTTATATTTCGTTTATTATATATTGCGTAAGTAGATAGGGGCAAATTGATATTGTGGTTTCCTCTCACGAAAGAATTAACCACTTAGGATTTGTACACAGAGTATTCTGGTTCCTCTATAAAAAAAGATGTAGTGTGATTAAAAATAACAAATAAACTTGTCTTCTATTTGTGACAATTTTCAGATGAATATGTTTTGGAGGGAAGAAGTAACAAACATCAATATGATTCAAAGCCAAAGTACCAGGGGCAGACAATTTATTCCAATAAAAGCAAAAAATTGGTGATATTTCTTCTTTTTCTCTCTCTGTATGTATGTGCAACTGTATTTGTGTGAATATTAACTGCTGTATCAACACAAGCTCAAAAGGGACAAAGAAGTTTGAGGAGATATACACACCTGAGCACTAGCACTTTTTTCTCCTCTGTGCGTGTGTGCGCGCGTGTGTTTGTGTGTGTGCTTGTGTGTGTGTGTGTCAATACGTGTTAAGGCTGAATTTTCTGGGAAAATCTCGTTTCCTTAAACTCTTTAAAATCCTTGTTATAAGACAGTGTGACATCTCAAGGTGTCTTTCTTTCGACAAAGACAGATGTCGCTGAGAGGAAATATAATGTATGCTAAGAGGTTTTGCTGTAAGCTAGAACACTTCACACTTATTAGTACTTTCACTACAAGGAACAAAGTTTTCAGAGCAAACAAGGAAGCGATAGCAATGCCTGGTACAAATCAGCTTTCATTTTCGAGAACTGTATATGTAGCTCCGTTTGACTTTAAATTAGAATCGTAAAGGAAACTGTTAAAAGCCATTTTTAGCATAATGAGTATGTCTTTTGTACATGATGTTGGCAAATTCACTGATGTTTTAAGAGACGGAGACTACAACTATGATTACATCCTTTCGTCACTTTGTGTATGTGTGTACATTGTGGGGAAGGGGATAAAAATGAACAGAGCAGATGTATTCGCTCATCTTTACTTAACACTGTAAAAGCCACTAACAAATATCAAACATTTAAAAAGACAGACGTATTTTCGTATTTTTATGTGTTGGTGTATCTGGGCTTTATGGAATAAAATTTTTAAAAACCGTATGAATAAATACACGCGAGCAGTAATCTAATTTTATATGTCTGTTTGTCTCTCTTCACATCCCCTCAGCTCTCTCTCTCAAATCCAAGTGCGAGCTTACACACACACATACCCGCATACTTCTAGGTATAACAAAGTGACAAACAGTTTAACTCAAAGAACTTGTTATCAGCAAAACATATGCTCATTTATTTACCTAAATATATAGCTCATTAAATAAATCATAGATGTTTAATAGATATGGATTAAATTCCCACACATACAATGATCTACTGACATCAAACGCATTTGAGAAATCAACTATCATCTACTACAAAAGTATTAGTATTTTTTTTCTTTCGCATTAAAAACTCCCTTATGATAAATTTAGCCAAAGCATTCATAAACAGTTTTATGCATGGAAGCTGGGCACTAGTGCTATAATTTGAGAGAAGAATTCTTCAGTCCTGACTTGTTTAGACCAGCTCCTACAATCAAGTTCATGAAGGGAATTACTGGCGTTGCTACTTCGATTGTAAAGATATTTCATCAGTAAAACCAACTTATACAAGTTCAGCTTTGTTTGTTGCTCTGTGTGCACACCTTCTCCCTCTGTAGGTTCCTAATTATCCACACAGATACAGCAACAAAGAAATAATTTTTCTTATTAGTGTAGTTAACGAAATATGAAACGAAACGAAACTGTCTCGAAACACATTACATAAAGAGGTTTGATTACTATTCTTTATATCCTCTTCATATATGTAATGTTTGATGACTTACAGTCATCTTGCTGAGTTCGTAGGAATGCTGATGGCCTGATATACGGAGAGCTAGACTTCACAAACGAAACAACACTTGAGGTCAACACCCTTTCATCATGGATGTATGAAAACACCAATCTGACGATGTATAATCCAGATTTTGTTACAACAATTTAGTATGTTTTGGTCATTGTCTCTCATTATTAGAGGAGAGAAATGAGACCACTTTTGGAAGTTAAATTCTGTCATCCACAGTATACGTAGATAAAATGTAAAATTTGCTTAAAATACATTTTGTCAAAATTATGCAAAAGCAATTTTTAATTTTTTTTTAAAATTTAAAAGCACCTTGATTATTTAAAGTCAAGCTGCTGATCATGTAATGTGCATCTATAAACATTCACATCAAACTACAGATGACAAGAGTGTTCTTCACAAAACTTATTAAAAAATTCAAGAGAAAAATTAAGCTCTGAAATCCAATCAGAGTATTCGTACAACGCATGCAACACTATGCTTATTTAACAAAAGCATCTCATCCCTGGAGGCTTTGTTAATAATTAAAAGCAACAAGGTTGAGCTCCCTGTCAAATGCATTGTTTACAAACCTTATTTGTGAATAACAAAAAAACTCTCGCATCATGTAGGACACAAATTGGTGATCTGTTACAATTTCATGATTGTAAACTGCACCGAATATCCATCTATTAAAAATGAGAATATTTTAGTTGTAGAGGTCCGGTATACGATATCAGTTTCAATGTTTAGACGATCTGGAAATGTTCATATAATCGGGATTGTCTCGAAAAGCTTTAATCTGTGTGTGTGTGCACGTGCGTGGTAGGAGTGTTTAAGGCTGTTTAATTAACCTTAAGCCACCAATGTAGGTACTATATAAGTATTCTCACGGTGTGATCTTTGAAGATGTCTGTCTATGCAGCACTAAAGTCTTGCAAAGAGACCGTGAAGTTGACAGAGATGTCCAACACAAAGACAGAAACAGTCGATGTCGGAACAGCTCCTCTCATTATAAGCCAATGAGTAGATACTTTATAACCCAATTTCTGGCAAAACCAATGATTTCACGCAAAGCACACACTATTGTATCATAGACTGTTGTTAATCAGATCCTACATTTGTTAAACAAACGCAAAAATGCATAATTATAATCTCTGCTTTGTTGTGCTTAGTATCTCGACTGTTGAATCCTCGACCATGAGTTTGTATGAACAGTATCTTTTATCGAAGATTTACAGCAAGCTGCCGTATATATATATATATCTTTCATTTCTTTCATTTCTTTCATTTCTTGTTATTTGACATTTTAGACTGGGTTTAGGAGTCAATTGAAGATCAAGCACCATATTTGCTTCTTCATCTTGTTGAAACTGCCTTGCACAGTTTAATAATAATAATACGTTTGATTTATAAAGCGCATTATCGCTCTTACAAAAAAGCATGCTTTCAGCGCTCAAGATACATAGTAAGTATCGGTCATGTTATAAATAAATATTTTGAACAAAACATTTAAACAATACTGGTCCCCTGACGAGAAAATCAGTACGTCCCCAGACTACAGTTGAAGTACCACGAACAACGAATGTTCCCACCTTGCATGCTATTGAACGAATCAAGCTCCTCACTCAACAGGTGAGATACTTTACCACGTGACACGTCGGGAAATGAAATCCGAAAATAGAGGATGCCTTAACTTTAAAGGTTAAGGGAAGATGATTAAAGGGAATCTACATTAGGAATCAGTTTTTTGGAGCTCAGACAAGTAAATTGTGATGTGTAGATGCTGAGCCAAAACTCCCACCAGAAGATGAAGTAGCATACGCTGTTGTGGATAAGGTCAGAGGTAAAGCTCACGGCTATCGTGCTTACGTGTGCAAGGTGGACACCAAGAATAATCTAATGCCAGCTTGCTACAGAGCTGAGAGTGCCAAAAGGAAATTATGTATATGTTTTCCAGCACTATTTCCATTTGTATTTACAGAACAACAATGGCAACAAGCGTGCTACGTTTTCAAAAGAATGTAGTTTCTTTCCAATATATTGTTGTTTAAATGTCAAGAGCTTACATTCCAATACGGCAAACAAGGTGAGGAAGAGAGATGGTGACAAATTTGGCGAAAAATTACGAAATTTACTGAAAATCAAAAACCACCTCTCACGAAAATCAAAGATATCAGAGATATGTCTTATATCAAATTATTGGTTGAGTAATTAGGTTCATATCTCTACTCTCATAAGTCTTTATGCCTCTTGTGGAAATATAACAAGATATTAATACTTGTATATTGCATTTATCACCAAAGTCTAATCATTAACTTGTCACGGCCATTGTCGTCTTCTCCAAACCCTGTACTGAAACCAAATTGTAGCCGTTTTGCTCCGGAACCTTTATTAATCAATGTAATTTGGATTCAGTGTGAATTTTTTTTTCGAAATCAGAACTGTTCCGTGTTCACTTTAACGAAAATCTCGGCTCTTTTGGGATTTGAAGGAAGCACCAAGCACCTGCTGCTAATAACTTTTGAAACCTTTGTCTGAGATTAAAAGGTTAAAGTAACAAGGGCAAAAGGTGTTCAAAAACTGCGATCAAAGTGTCCGACAAAGAGGGCTCTGACAATGACGGCAATAAAAGCAGAAAATATGTAAAGAAAAAAATTATATCTAGATTAATAAAAAATGATTTGTCGTTGACATTTTATTGGAAGGTACATAATAAAACTTAACTGAAGGACACCAGCTCAGAAACTGTTTGTCACGTGATCAACGAATGGACTGGCGGGTAAACTCCTTAAGATCAACTGTAAGAGTTTGCTCATCCGTTTTAGATGGGCTAAGCCTTTTCAAGGAAAGGGTTTATCTGTGAACATATCTCTAAACAGGTTTAGAATAAGACCACGAAAGACACTGATAATATCTTCTTATAATTTAGCTCAGAAAAGGAAGGAAAAAGTTTGACGATGAGGATTCGTTATGATGACGAGCATACAGCCAATGCTCCACAGAACTTCGTGGCTTCTTTCGCGATGCAAAATGGCAATTGAAAGATCAGAAATGTAAGAACAATAGTCCACTTCTGTTTTTACTCATGTGTAGGATAGTTTTTGTATATTCTTACTCATATGTAAGAATATCTGCATCCTTATTCCATTTAATACCTATAGGACACAATACCTCCCAATGGTAAAATGACTAACACAAACGTAAAATCTCGTGTAGCTTGCGCTTGAACTTTGCTTATAGAAAAATCAAAAGAAAAGGAACTACCTAAATCACTCAGTAATGTAATACCTTGAAAACCTTAGCGAAATATTAGGAAAACTTGGATCCTGTATAGAGATCATGGCGTGCTGCAAACCTCACAAACTGGGAAGCAAATTAATAACCCAGTAATACCATCCAACAATCTAATGAGGAAGATAATCAAACTCATATACTGAAGTTTGTTAAGGAATATTGATGTCCACAGTGAAATTTCACAATCGATTAAAATTAACAGGAGAAATCAGCCCTCTTCTCCCCGAGACTACTTATGTGGAGCAATATAGTTTATAGAATTTATAGTTTATAGTTCACAGAATATCGACAAACCTTGTTCTTGAAACCGAAACAATGGACAATAAGTTAACTTCCCTTTCAAGCTCAACTTAAGCCTTGTCATAAAGAAGGGTTCCTAAAAACAGGTTCATCTCTATTTGTGATGAGCTTCTGAATAACAGTTTAAGTTCATGTAATGTCGTTTATTTATGAGTAGAGTCTTCCGCCTGTTCAACTCTCATAAGCACTTATGCCTATTTACCAGGAGTCAGATTTCAATTATTTCAAAATGAGTACTTTCTCGAAACAATAAACCCACTTTAACTTCCTTGAAGTTCACGAAGTGCTGCTTAATATTCATTAGTAGTTAGCAAGCCACAGTTAAACGTTTACAAGATTTATTTTGATCAAGGACGTAGCGCCCTTTTACCTCCACACGACGGCCATTGAAGCCAAGAAAATTCGTTACAATCTAAGGAATAAATTAACACAAAATTCCGCAATTATTTAAAATAACAGTTTTTGAAATAGATTCATAAAATATCATGACATCTCAGTCTAACCAAAGGTTGTGAACAATGAAAAAAATATTATTTATATAGAGAGACTGTTTAATTGGTTTTTTTTTTGTTGTTTTTATTGTTGTTATTGTTTTTGTGGGTTTTTCTAATTCTGTACACTTTTGATATAAAAATGTATTTGAATGACTCTGTACAAAATTTGTGTAAAATGAAAATGTTAGAAGATGTGTCAGGGTTTCATATGTCATGGATTAAGTTTATCATATTTTCATTGGCATTGCCGCACATAGTCAGACCACAATACTAATTGTTTTCCTTCTACGTGAGTCATTTACTGAGTGAAACAAAGTTCTACATCATCACAGATCCATGATATCTAAACGTCCAACTTCTTTACTGCCGTTTATTGTTGGGCATACAAACCAACTGCAGCTTTGGTGTGGTACACGGTAGGATACCAACGGTCAGTTCCGTTCTTGTGCTTCGAAACTTGATCATTCCGAACCATCACGTCACAAAACCTGAAAAATTCACAAAGGAGTATTTATATTACTTATGGCATTTGTGGCTGTCAGTGTGACTATTTTTTAAATAAATGTTTTATTACACAACTGCCTCCTAAAAGCAAAGGATGTCACTGGTAAGTAGTTTTCTTTAAAGTCAACAGACTAGAAAAATAAATCTCACATGAGCACATTTTCTTGAGGCATTAAGTCTGATATAAGACTGAAGGTAAACACATTACTTACCTCTGATTACCTGGTATAGTGCCTGTCCTTGGTACTGATGTCACGTGACCAGCTCTTTGCAGGCAGCTCACTAACAAGTAAGCAGAAAAATGTGATGTTTTAAGTTCTAGTAGTGGCAATAAATAAAGGACAGCTAGCTGTCGCTAACAATAATTAGAATTAAACAGAAAAAAATGACAAGTAAGAGGGGAAGGATAATAAGCACATAAAGAAAGAGAAACAACATCATTTTTGCATAGGGTAATTTTATTATCCATGCAAAATGACTTTAGGTGTATTCATTTTACTTCTAAATTAAGTTTTTATATCATGATATTTCTTACAAAATATCTTAAAATGTTTTCTTTAAAACAAGATCATCTTACATTTGTCATCAGCAGCTAAGTACGAGTTTTCACTCAGCTTGTTGTCGATGTTGTTCATTCTCGCTTCCAGCTGTTACAATGGTTTTCAGTGAATCTTGAGAGCTTCCAGCTGTCACAGTCTCGTAGTTAAAATGTAGAAGAACTACATTGACCTATCCCTGAAGCTCAGGGCCGTGACTTGTGTAGAGAGCATCTAGGGAGGACTGTGTCAACACATTCTTTGCTGCTCTCTAGAAATGTTTCCCTTTTTTTGGGACATGTAAGTCCTGTATTATTTAGCACAGGACTTACGAATCCACCAATCGTAGCGAACGAAACTTAAACTGATGTCTGATCTTGATCAGCAGGCAAGTACTTATGTTGCTTTAAACACGGAAATTAGGAAACCTTCCACGCTATTTGAGTAGGGAAATAGCAACTTTAAATTATCTTTATGATGGCCATATAGTCATCTAGGCCGTTTGCACTAAGCACAAAAACAGAGTTACCTCTAACCCAAAACAGTCTCTAGAGTAAATGTAGTCATTAAACACTATTTAATTTTATTCTCTTTTTTTCTTTTTTTTTTTTTTTTTGGTATTCAGAATTATTAATTACGAAGCACAGTCTTTGTTTTCAACAGACATTAAGAAATATCCTTTTTTCTGTTATAATTTAAGAGGATTCGGACATTAGCACATACGTAAGGTTGAAAAGTATGTAGCAACTAATATATTTTTATTGTTTTTGGTCTCATATAGTTTCGCATTCCAAGTAAATGGGATCTACACGCATACAACCCTGTAGATATTTTTTTCTTTTTAAATGCTAAACTTAGAAACCTATTGTGGCAAGTAGAATATTACCTTTAGTTTCATCTATCTTTTTGTCATGAGGTGGAAATTTGACAGAGTAGTTACGGTCGCCTGGTGAGACAGCCACAAAGAAGTCTGCTTCTTCTGAAAGTGTTAAGATGAACTGACAGGAGCCTGACACCTTCACTTCACCTGTCGTGACACTGTCTCTGGTTGGTGACGTCACCATGGTCACAGACTGCAAGCTCTCCATCTTTGAAACAATCAGAATGTCAATGGCAAAAAAACGTTAATAATGTTGAAAACGACAAAGATTATTACAAAACAAGAAAATAGGAGGACATCGTGATCTTTGTAAAATATTCAAGATAGTCATTGAACGAAAAAAAAGAAAACCTGAAAGAGAAAGTGTAATAGAGCTTTAAATGTCGATATAAATATCTGTTACTTAACTTCAGTTGTGTAAGTTATTCTGACTACATTTACTGTAGTTGTGTCAGGTTGTGACCAAAGTAGACAACACATTAAGTTCAAACTGCGTTTAGTTTTTTTTAAAAAACTTACCGAGCTTTTAAGACGATAAAGGTGACACTCGTACATTTTCCTCGAAGAGAACACACTGCCAATGACACATGACACGTGGACATTCCAAGAGGTTGTGACTCCGTTGCATGACACGTTTTCTGATGGAACTGTGTAGGATTGAATGTTTTAACAACAACAACAACAACAACAACAACAACAACAACAACTCAAAAAACCGTATGAAGAATAAGAAAAAAACAATGTTGTGCTTATTTCGACGGTGAATATCCTAGCATCGGATCAATCAATCAATAACTAACAATCACTAAATTTGCTTTGCTTTTATTCTAGCCTAATAATGCCGTAACAGAAACACAGCAGCAGCATGTACACAAGCAGTCTGCCATTAATAAATAAAGACTACTTACAAACGTAGTTGATTGAACAGGTAGACGATTCGGCTCTGTAAGTTCCAGCATTATGAACACATTCCAGAATACTGTTGACAAGTATAATATTACTACTGATGGATGTGCTCCCAGCGTTAATGGTAATCGTTTTATTGTGAGGGTCTAGAACTTTCGCTTGAAATATTTCGGTAAAGTATCCCGAACTATTACAAACGTGTTCTGTACATTCTGCCAACGGGAAGTACTGGCTAAAATTATGTAATCCAACTGTAAGTCTCCACACCACTCGTCCTTCAGCCCTGCATGTAATCAGAGTTTTTTGTCCTGCCAGTACTTCTACGAAACCGTCATCATTACACGGTTGGATGTTTACACCTGTAAAATTTTAAATGAAAAATATTTATTATTCTATATTTATAAATGTATGATGATATGTATTGATAAGATTATCACCAAATTTTTGCTTTCAGTCTATCACTAACTTCCTCTCTCTCCCTCTCTCAACAGACACACACCACCAAGCCAAAGTAGATGCATTGATACAATAGTGCAATACATGAATAAGGATGAATAAAAAATTATCATTGAGATTAAAAAGCGAAGAGTACAGACGATATTATTTTACAAGAAATTACAATCTAGATAACAGAGCAAATATATTTCTTACCTTCTGCTGGGGCTAAACTAAACCAAAATAAGGAGATACCCATCATCAACATGTTAATGTTTCCAAAAGAATGTGAGCAACTTGTGAACATAGTTGCAACTTGGGATGTGACAGCTGTCAGTGAAGTTATGAAATTCTCTCTTTCTCTACTTTCATGCTAGAAGATTCACAATATTCTTAATTCACTCACATCCGGTGAGATGTTCCGGTTGGCATTTTATCATCCTCACGAAACAGAAAAGTTTCCTTCTCACACATCCTTATTGTCACTGATGTCAGTGCCACTGAAACTAGACTACTAGACTTTTCATATTCTTGACATGACAACTATAGAAGTTAATGGGTGGAGGGTATTGACTGAAAGGATACAGTGTTTATTACTGTGACCTTTGCTGGTTGGAAAAATAATCTGGAATGAGAAAGTGATGGGAATCTTAATTACGAGGCCATACAAGTCTCCAACTATGAGCTGAAATAAAAATGTTAGAAAATGTTGGCCGGGACAAATGGACAAATCTAGGGCAAGCTTCTTGGTTCCTGTGTCCTAATTATTGCACCACAAGAGATGATTGTATCTCAATGGAGGTGACTATGGTCTCAATATACTTGCTGGTCAACAGGACAAATGCTTATTTTTCCCGCATCATGGCACCAAGCACATAGACAATTTTAACAATCTTTGATAATGTCGACAAAAAAATTGTACAATCACCAGACGATTGACTCAGTCGGGAAATTCCAATACTAGCGAAGATATTTGTGTATTATTGCACCACTAGCCCAGTAGCATTATGGGAAAATTTGACCTGATTATGTTTCATCACGCGGCATTCACGCCACCTGCTACAGCACCATGTTGCCAGCACAGATGAATTATCTCTTCGTATTTCTCTCTTTTTATTTCGCAAAACAAGGTTTGGTTTCTCTTTTATTTTAGTCACAAGTGATTAAATATGCATATAAGCAACTAAATTATTGCTTTCACTGCTGTAGTTCTTTTATTCCTCGGTAAAAATCAACATGTAGCTAAGCCGGTAATTAGTAATTGCGTATGAATATGTAAGAGGTTTATAGGAACTTCATGCTTTACATGTTTTAAATGACAATCACGTGGTGCAAGAAAGAATAATTACTTCGCCTCCAAGATAAGTCACAAATTACTAGCACTTCACAGAAAAGTGCTAACCTCGGGATCATTCATTTTCTGTATTTCTTTCACTTTATGTAATGGTCAGCCATCAACATTCTTTTTTTCCTGCGAGCACACCACATGTGTGAACGCATTTGTTCATTAAACAGTCATCTAGCCTGTGTTGTTAAATACCTAAGAGTATTTTTTCATCTACAGCCTCACCTATGTACTGAGTACAGACACTGTATATGTGAGCAAGAGTGTTCATGATGTATTTACGTTGATTTCATGTTCATAAGTTAATATTATATATAGAGATTTACAAAAAAAATATTCACATCTAGGTAGCTTGTGAGGTATGATTACAATTTGCTAGGATGCTTAGCTTTTCTTACTTGCCCTTAGATAAAAGCTTTTTGCGAGTTCAAATTTCGCTCACCCCACTGGTGACATTTTCGGGAAATTCCGATAATTAAAAATAATGTAGCGTGATCACGCCACCTGTGATATTTTCGGAAAATTCCGATATGTGTTTGCGCATGTATGTGTGTGTGCTCCCGTGCACGCTCCATTATTTTTTGTTTAATTGATAATCCTATAACCTAACTAGAATGTAATTATTTTTATTGTTACAGCTTGGTCTCTTGGCATTGATTTCCAATGTCCACACAGATTTAAAAATGGAGAAAATATTGTCACATGCAGAGTAAACAGAACTGCTGTCAGTGAAGCTAAATGCCTCTCACTGTCCTCATCAGTCAGATTTGAGCGAACCGTTTATTTACAAACAAGGGCGCTATGTATAATCAACTATGACCCAAGCCAGCCATGCATGTCTGAAGCACAGCACATCCCAGGGACCTGCTGGTGTAGCAACATTGAAGGTGACATCATCACCTACAGCTTGTCCTACCTGGCCAACAGCACACGTGATCAAAGAGGACATCTTGAATGTAAAACCTGCATTTTACCAGAAAAGCCCTTACATACACGTGTTAATGACAGCTGCAGAATTATGCGTTTTGGTAGGTAAATCAGTAAGCTCTGCTGAACATACTCACCCACACACACACAATCTGAATAAATGAGCGCAGGCAGACCACATAAAAATAATTCACCATAATGAAAAAGACATGGAAGTGTTGCAACGACGTTTTAATTACTCACACACTTCTAAATTATACACTTTTGCAAAATTCTTTAAACAGTTTAATGTTATTTCCATCATCATACGTTTTTATTTATTATACAATTTTTATTCATCATAAGTTATGGTTTTTAGTGCTCCACAATTAGCATTTTTGTCCTGGAAGGATGTTTAATAATCTAAAAAATAGATGCACTTTCTAACTAATGATGTTTGTATTTATTATTTCATATCTATGTATAAAATAAATGCTTATGTCATTATATATATATTAAACAAAATCTATTTAAAGAACCCTATGTTAAAAAGAAAACCAAGAAGAAGGATTTCATTCTTTAAGAGAAAAATCCAGATTACTACAATGACGAAAACTAAAAAATAGGAAAAAACAGGGAATAATAAATCAAGGCACAAAAATGAATTTAAAAAAAAAGATGAACAATGGTAGTGTACTACAGCTGTCTTATGGATAATGCAAACTGATTCTTTTCCAAGAATTTATTTATCAATTATCAATTTTCATGTGAAGCACGGCAGAGTTAAGGGGAAAATTTTTAGCTTCATGTGAATGTGCATAAACTTGTAAAAAAGACAAAGAAACCAGTTAGATTAAAATAACACCATCTTCTTTACTATTTTCAGCTGATGATGAGATAACTAGTGATACCAAGAAATCTAATACTACAACTGTGACTGAGGAACTCAGTAAAGAAGGTGAGCTTTTGTTTATTGTATCTGAGCTTGCATATGTGTGTGTGTGTAAGAGCATGTTAGGACGTGCACGCAACCTATTAAAAAAAACCAAGGAAGGATGGAAGGCATATTCAAGAAAGCTAGATAGCCAAATACAGTTATTTTCAAATAACTTTCGAGTTTTCCATTGTTTTCAGATCATCGGAAAATCGAAATTCATGACAGTGATCAGCCAATTAGTCCAGCTATGATTGCAGGAATCATTTCAACAGCTGTAGTTCTGATAATAGTGATAATAGTCGTTGCATTATTCTTCAGGAATCGTCGCCATCTTCTGTGTAAGCATAGTTTTTCCAGTCAAAATAGTATTAATTTCCTACTGATGGTACTGTGACGGTAAAAAAAAAAACTGATTTTTCAGAGTACTTTTTCTACGATCAGGGATTGGTAGGCATCTATTAGCTTTACTGAGTACTTCTAGACCACCTTTTAAATTGTTGTCGTTTGCCTTAAGGCTATTAACAATACAGTTTCTTTAAATCAATAAGTCCAATATTTTTTGTATTACATATACCTTATTCAGCTGATCAATTTGCATTTTAGAGAATGATTGTAAAACCTAGGAACTTACATGTGTTGAAAAAGTGATAAATTGTTTCTGCTTTACGTTGGAAAATAATTGCATAAGAAATTAAGGATAGGAAAAGCAAGTATGCAAATAAAGTGATCCCAAATTTACTTTTAACATTTTCCATGATTTTTTTTTTTGGCAGTTTCCACAAAAATCAAAAGGTATGCATAATTTACTACTTTGTCTTTCTTCCCTTTATAACTTTATATTTCTCCATCTCTAGCTTATTTATCCATCCTCCTCTTTTGTTCTCTCGGAATTCACTTCTTTTAATCTTTATTGCCTTTAATTCCCTTTTTTTCGTATTCCACCAAGATTTTTGCTTACTGTTTTTGAAAACTCCTATTTAAAAAGTCTGTTAGAAATATGCGTTCTAATGCTCGCAATATTTTCCCAGTTATTATTACTACAGTTTTTAATTATTATTTTTGCTTTGCATCATCATGATGTATTTGTGATCACAGTATTTATGTTCTCTTCTGTTTAGTAATGGTTAGAGACATTCTGTATAATACTACTTCCTACCACATGCATATGTGAAGGTTATCACTCACTGGAACCCTCAACGAGGCATAAGTTTCTCTGTTTTTTTATTTGGTTTGATATGACATGATAATTTATTTCATTTTAGGGGAGTTAACCATTCATGTTTATGCCTTTTTCAGATCGAATATGGAAATGAACGAAAAGGAACTCCACAAAATGCTTCAGCCACCAGATGAAATGAAGGATGACAAACAAAAACCAAAACTTCGTAGTTAATGAATTTGGTGCTTGCTGTCCTAATGCTTCATTTACAATCTTGGAATATGTGCGACCTTCTAACCACAGCATATATAAATTTCTGACTCAAAAAGGTCCTTTTTTAAGTTAAATGCAGTCAGTTTTCTCCTAAATTATCACTGTAGAGAATTGGAAAAATTTTAAATCCTATTTTCTGTACAATAATCACATCAGTGTAACATTTCCTCTACAACCATGCATAGCAAAAGCACATTTAAACAAATATTTCAGTTGAGATGGACTAAAAAAGACTGATTAAAAATGCAAAGAATCCGAGGTTTGTGCAAGTCCCACTGTCCAACTTTCTGAAAGACAAAAGAAAAGATGAGACACAATTTGAGGGATCTGATATCTTTTTGGTATCTCCTGATGTCTTCTTTCGTCACCGGAATTCGTTTTGATGTGTGTTTTGGTCGTTCTTGCCGCTGGATGTGATGTCTTCTTACTTCTCAGTAGCAGCTTCTTATGACCAGGAGACATCGGTGTTTAGTAAAACAAATTGATAAAGTTTCATGGCAGGATCATGACAATTCCTACATAAAAAGCTACATTTGTCTAAGGTTGATCCTGTGACTAGAACGTGAGGCGGAGCAACTAGCGGTTAATAACCTTAATCACAATTAACTGCACTGCTTGCTGAGTTGCCTCCCCTCACACAAAACATGTAATCTTTATTGAAGGGGAAACGTGCTGGAGTGTGAACCAAGACTCAATATCCCCAGTAGAGCTTTACTGTGGTATGAATGACAGAGATGAGCAAGTGTTAATTTTAAGATAATGGAAAATGTGTTTGTGTGACATTATGTGTTGACAGACAAAGTGTTGTGGTAGCAGTGGTTGTTGTTGAGACTTTATCGTATAAACTAGCTTCTTTCTATTTTGTTGTGCTGGAAACTGTAACTGTAGCTTGCCGTTACTGTGTTTTATACTCAAGAGAGAATCCATAATTTGCTAGATACATGTCTTGACCTTTGTATGTTATGTAAATCATTTACCTCCCTTTAATCAACCTCTTTTATCTGTTTTGTTATCTAACGTCCAGTCGATTTGTAAAAACACTGAAAAGCTCGAAGCATGGATATGCAACTTCCTATTACAGAGTTACTCATTTGCTGACAATTACTGAAACCTGAGAGTGATTCTGATATAGACATTACCTGCTTCCAGAGACAACTTACATGAGATCTGCCACAATATGTTGTCAGTATGTTGTGGTGTTGTTTTTTGTTCTTGTAATTTCATAACCACGACTTGCTGCTCTTTTGTTAGATCACAAAATATAAATGTGTGTACATGTCGGTTGTCTATGGTTTCACGAACAAGAGAAGTCTGAAGTCTTGACAACTTTTCTTACATTTGTAAATATGATATCAAATCAATAATCTTGTTGTTGACATGACATTGCTCATTAGATGTTGCTGCGTTTTTGTATTTAATAAATGAAAGTCATTTTTCCTTCTTTTTGCCGTCTTTTGCAACTAAAAGCTTTCCATTAGTGTGTGTGTGTGTGTGTGTGTGTGTGCTGTCGTTGAGTTATTTAAAAATTATTTCCTGGAGCTTATAAGCAATAAACTTTGCTATCAGAAGTCCCTTTGCTGGTTGCTTTAAAATTTACAGGTGAGAGAAAAAAATTAATAGCGTCCTCCTGGGTTGTGATGAGCTCATGAATATGACACATTCACCTAGCTGGTGGGGATCTTCTTGCTGATTGTCATGTCACCATGTTCATGGTTAAACATTTGCTTGGTGACCGCATAAACAACAAGAGCAACAAAAAATCATAAGCAAAATATATAATTTTTTGACAAAGTAAAAAAAAATAGAAAAAATTGCAGACGTGACTCTCAGACATACAGACAATAACTTCCTCGCGTCTGATAATTAAAGATAGTTTCGAAGTTCTTAGCTGTATATTCCAGAAGGAAGAACTAGTAGGTCTTGCCTAGGATTAAGAATTAACTAATGAACAGGAAATTCTCCTTAGACAGACTTCTCTTTAGTTTAGTAATTGCTTTGTAATGAGAAACCTGACGGGTGTGCATAGAAGGCAAGTCATAAACAGCTCTGAAGGTGTCTGTTTGGCAGCTCTTCATGTCCATAGCCCGAATAATTTAAATCTTCAAACTGAAACATCATGAAAACAGGAGCACGATGTACCGTGTGGTTATTGTGGGCTGCAGGTGCCTTTCCTCTTTTACACCTGCCCATCGTCAGAGGTAAGGTAGTCAAGTTCATTTTAATGCTTAATTTCCTAACCCATTACTTAAATTTGTATCTCATTTATTCAGTTCCAACTCTCCTCCCAATAGAAGTATTTAAGTTTTTTGAATTATTGTAACACATCTATAAATTGTTCTAATAATTTACATTTTTCTTACATTTGGTGCTGATAGAGCTTAAAGTATAGAGTTGTGTATTTGGTTGTTCTGCTCTGTGTACCTTTGACATAGTCTTAGTTTGCCAGCAGCACTCGAGAACACACGACTGAAAACGTGGCTGCACTGACGCCTGATACTTGTTCCCAGTGTATTTTCTTCCCTTAAGTTTATTTTTTCAGTTGTGTTTGCTAATTTTCAGGCTTTTCGTGTAGATAAATTTTTTCTTTCGAAATTGTTTCGTAGGATTGCTCATTGTTATCGTATAGTATATGAACTTCTGTCTATTGTACACATTTCACAGGTTTAAAAATATCACCATGTGGAAATGACGGCCTTCGAGAAATAGCAGCTGGAGAAATCACTAATTTCACCTGTGAGACTGAAGGAGATATCTACTGGGAAATATCACAGTGCCCGTGCATTTTTTGTAGGCCCTACTGGTTTAAAGCAAGATGTTACAGAAACGATTGCTACGAATACGAAGTTTCAAAAACATTTAAGACAGGTTTTATCAACACTAATTTCACATACCTGAGCATTGATGCTGTCAACAACACAGAGATATATGACAACGAGAAGTATGTAAACGAAACCGTGTCGTGTTACACAAGGGAGGAAATGTCCCTCTGTGGGCTCAACTACATCGGTGAGTTATTATTGTTGTTATTATTATAAGTGATGATATTGAACTTTTTAAATTTATTCCGATAGTTTTGCATTAAACTCTACAGAGCATGAAACAGTTACACATAGATGTTAATCATCGTTATCTTTCAAAACTAAAATATGTAATTCAAGTTCTGAAGTTTGACCTATATGTGGTATTATTTTTTATTGCGTTATTTCGTTTAGAAGCGTAGAGAAACACTCGCTAATTTAATAAGAAATAAGTCGCTTACAAAACATTATCACTCCTTTTCTTAGAGCCATAAAATCTATTCATAACGACAAATTAAAAATCCGTTTAAATCTCTCGTACATCACCTATTCCTTACTGTCTGACACTGTTCTTCTCTCATTTTGTAATATATTACTATTTGCACCACATTACAACATTACGACACTTTATTTACCACGGTAAATGTTTGCTCTATTCTCTCACTCAACAGCTCCATCGCAGGACGTGTCATGTGTCGCAGACATTGTTTCTTGGTCTGTCAGTGTGTCATGTGTCATAGGCAGTGCTTACTCGTCCAGGAGAATTTACAAGTGTCAACTGTTTCGACTGAACTATGATGTGAGAAATAATTATTTTGCAGGCATCTGTAGTTTTATATCTTGTCTCACATCTAGTCTAGGAAACTGAAACCTTTCATGTGCCGGAAGCCTGTAGACGACCATATGTCTATAGTACAGAGAGGGTCATTTAAAAACTTACTCGGACTAGGCGAGATATTTTTATTTGGTCTATCCTGTAGTATTTAATAGAGGATATTTCATTAGTATTTGCTCACTTATATTCGCGGCAAAGAAACATACAATATTTTTTGGACATAAGTTTGACAGCATGAAATATGAGGGTAAATAAATTATTTAAAGTTAAAATATTTAGCTCAGTCATCAAAGCATGAAGGTCTTTGATAACAACATAGCTAAGCAACAACTTATCAAACCAGTTAGTATCGTATTTTAATATCAGACAACTTAAATCCACCTGCAGATCCATCGGAACTTTGTAAAAGTAATGTTTCGTTAAGATTCTTTCATTAACATATCCTCATATTTTGTTGCCAGGGGGAATCCAAACCTTTGGAGACTGTTGGCATGGTAACGTCACCCACCAGTGAGAAGATCACCAGGACTGGAGTGAAGGTGTCAGGTTCCTGTCAATTTAACACAACACTCCCCCCACATGAAGGACACTATTACTTTGTTGTTTCTGTCTCACCCGGAGGACGAAATTACTCAGTGAAATTACCCGCTGACACTAAGTGGATTGTTGTCGGTAACATTCCTTTTGATTTTGATAGTGTATCTTTTTCACCAAATATTGTTTTGTTACAGAATCCCGTAACTGATTACATTTAAATGATAAGAAACCAATGTTTTCTATGTCATTCACAATTCGGAATTATGATTTTTAATTAAAAAAAATAATGTTGTGATTTTTATGGGGACCGATGTTTCTTTAAAGTGTCAGTATAGTAAGAGGGCGTAGATACACACTAAATCTTGATGCCACAAGTTGTTATAGTGTGATAAAAAAATATTTTAAGTATATACAGCTCATTTCAATGTACACTTAAATTCCTAGACAAAAGTAAAATTTAAAATTCTATAGCTGTTAAATATATATAGTAGTCATCAGTTAACAAGACTCGTAAATACAGTCTTACGCGTTTTACCTAGGCCTTCATTGCTAATAATAAATAATAGTAAGGGTTATTTGTGTAGTGCCATATCCCAGCCCTATAAACAAGCTCATGGGGCTTTACAAAGATAATAATTATAACAGCAACATTAGTAATAGACATGATAGGGAGAAATTGAGCAAATCAACCAAGATGACAGGAAAGAAAAGAGGACACACTACTTCTTAATCCAACAATTATATGAACAGAACTTCATAAATTATGGAAAAGATAATCTTATAGACTGTAGAAAAAGGAGGACGAGATTCGTCTGAGCATCCTGGCTTCCTCAAGTCCTCAAGAAATTTAGTCACACAGCAGACTCGCTCGATACAACAGTTCTACAAGGTGTACAAAATGTTAAATCGTGATCTGTATGTATTTCGTTCTATAAACCAAGACAAGCACAGCTTTTCATATATTATTTAGAATGTATACATACGTACTTTAAAATGTAAAACATTAGATGATCTCTTTTTTAATCATTATTAACATCCTGCACCTTCTTTATAAAAACATGTCTTTCTAAAACTTCATAATCTTTCATAATTCTTTCAAACTTCCAATTTTGCTTGGTGAGTAACTTTAAGATGAATTTCATTATGTGAAGAACGCCCCCGACTGCCTAGTGTGTCCTGTGGGCCAAAGCCTCATCTCAGAGAAAACAGTTCCTGTACCTGCAGTACCACTAGTCTTGGACAACCTGCAGGATACTTGAGATGGAGAATTGATGATCAGATGAACCTGGGGAGAGCAGATAGAGTAGATGTGTCCACGGACAAAGCAAAAGCGCCACAGTCCTTAACACTTTCACTGAAAAGGGGATTCCTGGTGAGATGTGATGTCATTTGGGGAACTGAAGTGATTCATGGCGAGTCCTCTGTGTTTGGCGGTAAGTAAAATTTATTGCAAAGTAAGTAAGTGTAAATGTGTGTGAGTGTGTGTGTATATATATATATAAAGGTGGAAATATAAAGTGTTTTTGTGGTGACACTTGAGGCTCACGCTCGCTGTCGTGCCCGCTGTATTTCCGGTTTCTCTCCTACCGTACAATATGAAATCTTTTATTTTGTAAGTAGCAATTTTCCCTGGATATTACATTTTTCCTGTCCTAGTCCTCCTTCAGCCGCTCCTCCTCCTCTTCTTAATCACTTTCCCTTTCTCCTCCTCGTCATCTGCTTGAGGTATAGGATGTGGTAACACGAATCGGACCTCTACCTGACTTTAAGGTTGAAGTTTGAATTCTCAAAAATCCGTTCGGGGAAAACAAGTGACGAACTTGGGAACATTACTGCGGTCGTTGTTTACTGAAATCCGAGGCCCTTTTTCCGAGAACTCTCAACTGATCCCTGTTTAAAGGTAAGAGAATCTTCCATATATTCTTATATCAGGTGAATGTTATGTGGTTTTATATGTTGCGATGGTCTATGATCTCATCACCGCTTCCAAATGCTGCCCTCATGTCGCCGCAGATGAAAACAGTCACCAAGAAGAGTTCTTTTATTGAGTCCTTCTTACCAGTTGCGTTAACATTCTTCAACTGGATTAATAAATATATGAACTTTATTTCTTTGTGTGTGTGATGATAATTGGCACTGGGGCAAGGCTACGTGTGAGTATAGCTATATTTTGTTTAGTGTATTACCTATGGGAGCTCTCACAAAGGAAAATGTTTGTATCTGTTGCGGGCAGAAAAAGACAATAAAGACTTTTGTAGTAGCAACAATAATAATAGGAATAGTAGTCGACGAGAACATATAGCGCTGTATCCATGTAAATAGGTTTACAGAACTTTAGAAAACGCAACAAACAAGTTTATAAAGTGTCTTATGCCTGAACTCTAACCCTTTGACACGAGCGCGCGAGCACACACACGTGTTAGTACACAAACACTTTCTCTCTCCCTCCATTAGGCCAATGCACGTGTACACACACACTAGAAAGACATAAAAATCTCAAGAAAAACAGAAAAACAGAGAAGACTGACTGAAAGGCAGACTGGAAGGGGGAAACTTCTCAAAAAAAGAGAGGTAAGCATTTAGTGTTCTTTTTCATTTGTGGATGATTTAATATGACAGATATAAAATTGCAAATTTATTCCACTGTATGGGATCAGCATGAAAAGGAAACACTGCAGATGAAATATCTTTATGATGTAGAACAGGTTGGGGTCTGAAAAAGAAGATTCTTAAATGTGTGCAGACCATCGGAGAAATAACATTTTTAGAAAAATTGTGAGAGATCACCGACAGTTTCAAGTCAGTATGTGTCTGAACAGGCAATTAGTGCAATGTCTTCAGTAAAGGTGTAACATAGTCATACTTGCTTACTCTCAGCAAGAGCCTGGCAGTTGATAATTGAAAACCAACCTTTATAAAGAAGTATACAGGGCATCCAGAGAGCATAAAATTGATATAGTGCATGGACAAATGATTTTTTGGTACGATAAATGGCCCAAAGGACTTACTTCATTATATAGGACATCTTCCCTTCTTTTACCCTTATATATGCTAGTTATCGCATAAATTATGTAATAAATAACACTTTTACAAATATCTGTCTCAGGCATATTTTGTCGTGGCTTATTCAAAATATGCTCTCTATTTTTAATTAGAGATCACCACCACTTTTGAGTGTCAAATGATTTTCTGTGATGTAATGATTGGGACTGTAAGCAATATGTCAACTGTGGCTGCGCTGTGTAGGGGCAAGCACGAGGGTGTGCAAATAGAGGCAGAGTACTGAATTTGTTTAACAAGAAATGTTAGACCCCGTAATACTTTTTAAACTCTTTTATGTTTTTTGCTGTATGAGTCTTTTAATCTGAGGAAAGAAATATTACAGAAGACCATAAGCTATACAAGTTACAAGTGCCAGGCACACACAACCTTGCAGATTCAAACAAATTTGCTTCCTTCACTTTCTCAGCTAGCAATGAAGAGCAAAGGATATTAGTCAAATTATGCATATGATGCAGAACATTACTGCACCCTGCTCCCAGTGCACATTTTGACATGATAGGGAAATAGCACCCTACAATAACTTTAATGGCACCCAATCTTCCACACTTTCCCGACACATCTGTTATTTGCATAAAGTGTATGCAGCTCAGCGATTAGAGTTTGTCGACTGACATTTTCGATAGTTATTTTCCTTCTTTAGCTGAGTTTATCGAAGTTTCCATACAATGGCAAGGCTGCAGACCGCGTCTGGGCTGATGGCATTCACTTCCCCCAACAAATACCGGACGTTTCCTTAAAGTCAATCTAAGTAAACTAGAGATTGTTTAAAGCTTCTGAAAATCTGTGGCATATTACGGTCATGAGTACCTCTCGTGAATATCAGATAAGCCTACACAGTAAGGGTAAATAAACCCTCTTAGCACCAACTTTTCGGTTCCCTCAAGCTGCATAGATTATCATGTACGGTGTCTTTAGACAAGGTTTAAGATCCATACATTTGTCTTAAAGAAGGGTGAGAAGAATTCCTTTCTCTAATTTCTGATATCCCATTTTTTCAGGACCAAGTTACATACCCAATGATTGCGCTGAAAACATTTCTACTCAATTTGAAAGAGAAAAGATGACATCCAAAATCTGATTTCGTAAATATTTCTGCATCTGAAGTAGAGGTAGTCAGATCCCTGGCAGGCGAGAAATCCTGCAAATGGTTCAGCTACGGTATTTTTTTAACACAGTAAAGAATCGACACAATACACACGATACATCATTTCCAAAACATTAACTTTTACAAAAGATTTTCACGGCTAAAAGCTGAATTTTTCTGCATGAGTCTTTTATTCTGAGGAAAGAAATATTACAGCAGACCATAAGCTATACAAGTTGCTATACAGTGCTAATCAGTTTAATTGACCTGTTTCCTGCAGTCAGGTAAAGTGTTAATTACTGTCTAATTTGTAGTAATTTAGGAGATGAAGCTCTCAGTAAATCAAGGAGGTGCAAAGATGAAATCACTGTCGCTATCGAGTTCCACTTTCGGGATGACTTCTAGGGAGTTTAAACAAATAGATATCTAGAAAAGAAAATCTTAGTCTTATAGAATCATCATCTTATTATTTTCACCATATGACAAAAAGCTAAAGAATAAAGTTAGCGTAGCTACGTGTATTTCCTCTATGTTCACTCGCATGAGTGCGTGTGTATGTGTGTGTGAGAGAGTGCGTGCGTGAAGGCTTGACATAATGTGTTTTTACACAGAGATATATACAGAAGTGTATGGACGATTTTAAGTCCATTTCATTTTTGTATTACCAACATTAGAACTCACTCAAAAACACACACTTATGTACACCACGTGTAAAAGAACATTTAGAAAGTTTGGTCATTAGAGCCATAGGACTATTTAATGCACTTAACTTCATGGCTTTCTCTAACGCAGGGATGCACAACCTACGGCCCGCGGGCCATATCCGGCCCGCGACGCGGTGCCATCCGGCCCGCGAAACTTCTGCCCACAGTGCAGGAAATCGGCATGTTAGTAATAAAAGAAGACCTTAAAAAAACGAAAAAAAAAGGGGAAGAAGAAGTACTTATCCCCACGTAGGGGCGTTTCCCAATCTTTTCTTTCGATGGACGAACATTTCTATTCAGTGCTCCGACTTGGTGTCTCTACGATGAGGCCGGACATTCAGAAGTTGGTTTTGGGAAAACAACTTCAAATATCCCACTAATTACTACATAATTAATGGTAAGTACAACTTGTTTCTAATAAAAAATGGTATCTGCTCTATTTTTTTTCCTTTTTGTATTTTTGCGGCGAAGTGGCCCGCGACACGGCTGTCCGAAATGGATATGGCCCGCAGGCCGAAAAAGGTTGGGCATCACTGCTCTAACGTATATTAAGGAAGGAAGAATTTGTCGGTGTTGTCGAGGATTAAAAATGATCTATCTACTGAACAGGAAATTATCCTTAAGGCAGACGTCTCTGGAGTTTCATTAAAGGATTTGTATTCAGAAATCTAACGGGTGTGCATCAAGAGCAAGTCACAAACAACTCAGAACACTGGGGTCTGGCAGTTATTCATGTCAATAGCTTGAATAATAGAAATATCGAACTTATACATCATGAAAACAACAGCACGATGTACTGTGTGGTTATTGTGGGCTGCAGGTGCCTTTCTTCTTTTATACCCGCCTGTCGTCAGAGGTACAGTAGTCCAGTTTTTTGTAATGTGTTTTCTGACATATTTGTTACTTAACCCATTACTTAATTTATATCCAGTATATTCTGTCCCCTCACCCCACCAAAAGCAATGTTTCATTGACTTAATGTAACTCACGTATAAATAGTTCGAATAATTAAAATGATTCTTACATTTGGTGTTGAATTAGTTCAAGTTGTAGAGTTGTATATTTCGTAGTACCTTTGTCATACTCTCCTTTTTTCAAAAGCCTTTGAGAACCCAGGACTGAAAAGTGGCTGCACTGACACCTCAGTATTACTCCCGGTGTAGTTTCCTCCCTTAACCTAATTTATACAGTTGTGTTTGCTAATTTTCAGGCTTTTCGTGTAGATAAAATTCTTTTGTGAAATTGTATTTCCTAAGCTGGCTCATTGTTATCGTATAGCGTATATTATTTGTCTTTTGTATACATTTTACAGGTTTAAAAATGTCACCCTGTGGAAATGATGGACTTCAAGAAATAGCAGATGGAGAAATCACTAATTTCACCTGTGAGGCTGAAGGAGAAATCAGCTGGCGTATACCACGCTGCCCGTGCAGATTTTGTAGACCGAACTGGTTTGCAGCAGAATGTTACAGAGACGATTGCTACACATACGGACTTTCCAAAAAAACATTTAAGACAGGTTTTATTGACACTAAATTTACATACCTGAGCATTGATGCTGTCAACAACACAGAGATATATGACAACGAGGAGTATGTAAACGAAACTGTGTATTGTTTTAACACAAATGACGAAATTTCCCACTGTGGGCTCAACTATATTTGTGAGTTACCATTAGTTTTTTTCTCAGAGATTTATTTGAATTACTTTAGAGCGAGAAACATTAAAACTAACTTTTAATCACTGTGATCTTTCAAATTTGTATATATTAAAATTATTGAGCGTCATTTGTGTGTATATTTTAAATCTTTTATTATTTTTTAAAAGCTGAGAGAAGCAATCCCCAGTTTATGTCGAGCAAAATTATGTCACTTAAATAATAGCATTACTTTTCTGAAACCATAAAGTTTATTGCAAATTAAATACTTAAATTTTATGAAACCCGTCGCTCATTTATTACTTTGACACTGCTTTTCTCTCATTTTGTTTAATTTAGTAGTTATTTGCACCTATCAGCACATTTACTAATGTGAATGTCTGTTGTATTCCATCTTGTAACAGCTCCATCACAGGACGTGTCATGTGTCGCAGACATTGCCTCGTGGTCTGTCAGTGTGTCATGTGTCATTGGCAGTATCTACTCGTCTAGGGGAATTTACAAATGTCAATTGTTTCGTGTGACAAATGGGGTGAGATATTTGTACTTTCTGTATATGAAAACATCTTTGCAGCGACCAAAGTCCGCGCATTGAGAGGTTGTGAACAAAGATAGGAATAATATAACAATGCATGTAGTCAATATATAATTCCAGAAATAATTATTTGGAGATCGATATCGTTAGGTTCATAACAGGATGATTTTTAATTGGAATATTGCGGAGCAATTAAATTGTGTGCTGACTAGTACAATAAAAATAATAGTACATAATAATTAATTTACATATATTTGCAGCAGAATCTTGATTTATGGCAATTTTCTATCAGGCGGAAACCAGAAGCTTGGAAGTCGTTAAAATGGTGACGTCACCGACCAGCGAGAGGATCACCAAGGGCAACGTGAAGGTGTCAGGTTCCTGTCAGTTCAACACGACTCTCCCAGCAGAAGAAGGACTCTACCACTTCTTTGTCTCCGTCTCGCCAGGTGGACGTAACTACACAGTGAAATTACCTTCTGATAATGAGTGGATTGCAGTCGGTAATATTCTTCATGATTTTGATTGTGTTCTTTTCCTCCAAATATGACATCAACACTACAGATTAAATATATATCATGATTAATACTTATGAACGTTAATGGGAGCAATTACTTGATCTTTTCATCCACTAAATCATTTAGTCTCTTACATGTGAAATATATGTGTTTTTCTGTGCATAAGTCTGCCTGTGACACTAAATGTGTTCTTTCATCAAAAACAATTCTTGTTTCACTAACAGGTTTTCTCTTTGTCTGCCAGTCGATTTCTTCTTGTTTTAGTTTTTTTAAGCCAAAGAACTTAGTAGCAGCTTCTGATGGTTGGTTTATTTAGTAGGAAAGTGCTTTCATGATGAGGTGATTTTGCGCCATGGGGGAGAGGGAAGGGGAAGAAACTTGAGTACCTGGAGAAAACCCCCGATGTCCAGCCCTTCAGACAGGTGTCACATACAGAGAGAGTCCTGAGACGAGATCTGAACCCTGAGTCTCTCGCTGCAGTGGTTATGAGGATAGTTTTAACCACTACACTACCGGGTGCCCCTGCTTCTGATTGTCAGTTTAGCGCATACTGGACTTAGAAACGCGAATATAGTCTTTTTCCAAAATTCCTAACATGTGTACCATCTCATAAAACCTCTTACCAAACGTTAAGAAAAAATCTGAAGCAAACATGAGTGCCAGCGTGCGTGGTGCGAGAGTAAAGGGATGTAGTATCTTGGAGTCACCAGACAGACGGGAAAAATTCGGGGTGGATGTTGTTTTTATATTTTAAAAAAAACTGCCCGATATTATTTACTGTCTAAGCTGGTTTCCCACGATGTGGGAATGGGCTTGTCACTTACTGTTTAAAATTCAGAATAGTCTCGTTATATGCATTTTTACACGTTTTTATTAAACAAAAAATTCTCTTATAATAATGAATACTTTAAATTTTGAAATACTTTAAAATAATTCCTCAAATCGTCTACTTTTCAAAACCGGACCATGATTAGCTGCAAGAAACCATTTTTAATATTTAAAGAACGACCCAAAGCGCCAAGCCTGTCCTGTGGCTCAAGGCCTTCCCTGACAGAAGGCGATGACAGCAGTTGTACCTGCAATGCCATTAGTCTTGGACAGCCCACAGGTTACCTGAGATGGAGGGTCGAAGATGAGACAAACCAAGAGAAACTACCCACAGACCAGATAGCTCACACATCACATAGTCGACAGTCCTTAACGGTTTCATTTCACAACCGAACCTGGCTGAGTTGTGACATCGTTTGGGGACAAGAGGAAATTCATGGTGAACTCGCATTTTTTTTTTAGTTGTGTAAAAAAATGTAAATATGTGTCTGCAAATGTATGTGTTTCAGTTTTATTATGAATGATACATACATCTCATCAAAACATCAAAAACCACATCCTTATACTGTAACCTGAGGTTTGTTTTCTCACCAGTCCTCAACCGTTTCTTCTATTAAACGAACTTTTTTAAAGTTTCGCGGAAAACGAGGATGACTGAGCATCAGCAATGTTGCCATGAACTTAACTTTAATAATACGATTTTTGGAAATCAAGCATCTTATTTCCCTCATGAAGTGGTCTTTCGTTTTTGGACCCAACTGACAAGGTAAGACCCTAATTTACTTTTTTTGAGTAAGATGTTTTGGATGGTTTTTGAAACTAAAAAATAATGTGGCGTAGTGTTATTTTAAGACGACTATTTGGATAATTAAGGGCATTGGGATTACTGAATCATATAAATGTAAAGAATTAACTGTATATTACATATAAAAATTTGCTTCTTATCATGTCTGCCAGGTGTCAAATGGATTATGTAATAAATAACATTTTTGAACCTACCCCGCCTTTTCAAAAGGAGGATTCAGAGCCACTACAGAGTACATGGCCTACCCATCCCATTCAACATCCCCATTCGGTTTTTTAAAGGGAAAAAATTCAGATGTTCTGATAACAAACACAAAAATATCTTGCTGTAGATTCCATCAATGAGACCTTAGCGCAATAGCAAGTTAATAGTTTTTAAAAAATCATATTCACAGACCATCACCTGGGAATAAAAACACACACAGAATGTCTATACCGCCATTTGACAGCTCTGTTTCAGGTATATTTTGCATTATCTTATTCATTATATGATTACAGCTGTCAAGTGGAAATCCTCACCACTTTTATGTGTTCAACTAATTCCTGTGGAAGCATGAATGGGACTGTAAGAAACATTGATGTATCGTGTAAGCTGCTTACAGTAGGGTGTGCAAATGGAGTACTGCAGTCTTAAAAAACATGTATGCCATCCACAACTTTTAAATGCATCCATACTTTTACATTTTTCAGACACATGTTGTTTTTTCTCACGTGCTTTTAGTTAAAGGGAATATAGTTTGAATTTTTTGATAGCACTTCTCGCTTTCTCTGGCTAATTTATTGTTTCATCTAAGAATTCATGCAACGCCAAGGCTGCAGACAGTATCTGAGATGTTAACATTTGCTGTCTCAACATGAGTTGCTTTATGGGCACACAAATAAATACTTTGCTTATACTACTATTCCTTTTCTGAAGATAAAGTAGACGATAGTGGAACATGGTGTTAGTCTTACACCTGCATAAGATAAGATGTTCCGGTCTCTCTAAATAAATGGTTGTTTAAGCTTCTGGAAGTGTATAGAAAATTAAGGCCATGAGTTAATCTCGTGACAGCAGATAAGTGTGAATAGAACTGGGGAAACGAAAGCCTCTTAGTACAGAGTTTCTGTTCCCTAAATATCCATAGATTACAATGAAGGATGTCCTTAGACCAGGTGTTGCATCCATCCATTTGGCCCTAAGTAGGATGAACAACATGTCTTTCTTTAATCCCTGATGTCTCAAACTTTTAGGAGAAAGTTTCATACACACACACCAACACACACACACACACACGCACGCTAGCTTTCTTGCCTGTTTCTAGTCACTCATATGTAGGTAAGCACTTATTCAACAGATTCGCATCTACCGTACCCCAGTCCCACCTCAACATTCGCGGATAATAAACAGAATGAGGTTACAAAAAGAAGAGGGTTGGCAAAAGATCTGTGTATTTGAGTTTTTAGGGCATTATAGCTGCAAACTCAAAGTTTAAAGGAAATGAATGATGGCATGACATTGGTTTACCAGAGCTGATTCAGGTTTTTTTCCATTTATTCTAGTCTTCAAGATGTCTCTGACTTTAAAAAAGTATTAAAAGACAGCGAGTTAGTTAAAATTTGTATGTCCTAAGTTTTTTAAACAAGTTATTTATTACTTCATACACAGAATTTTAGTCACATCTAGTGAAAAGTATTATTCTGCACTGCAAAACTTCATGGCAGTAAGGATTATCACTTTATAATGGTTAGTGATTATCAGAGGCAGAAGAAAGTTATTAGAAAAACCAAACACGATTAAATTTTTGCCTATGTTCCTGTAAAATATCAATCTTTTTGAAAAATGAGTATTAATATATTTGCTCAATTACCATGTTACTTTTGAATCATTTTATATTTTATTCCATGGAAAGCACATATCAATTTTTGCTTTAAGCTTAAGTCTATTTTGTTGTGTTAAACATCACATGTTTTGTGTGAGGGGAGGCAACTCAGCAAGCAGTGCACAGTTAATTATGATTAATGTTATTAACCGTTAGTTGCTCCGCCTCACGTTCCAGTCAAAGGATCAACCTTAGACAAATGTGGCTTTTCTTTAGGAATTGTCTTGATCCTGCCATGAAACTTTATCAATTTGTTTTCCTTAACACCGATGTCTCCTGGTCATAAGAATGTGCCACTGAGAAGTAAGAAGACATCACATCCAACGGCAAGAACGACCAAAGCACACATCAAAAAAAAATTCCGGTGATGAAAGAAGACATCAGGAGATACAAAAAGATATCAGTTCCCTCAAATTGTGTTTCATCCTTTCTTTTGTCTTTCAGAAAGTTGGACAGTGGGACTTGCACAAACCCCGGATTCTTTGCATTTTTAACCAGTCTTTTTGAGTCCATCCCAACTGAAAATTTGTTCAAATGTTCTTTTGCTATGCATGGTTGTAGAGGAAATGTTACATTGATGTGATTATTGTATAGAAAATAGGATTTTAATGTTTTTCTAATTCTTTACAGTGAATGGATATTGAAGAGTAAAGGTGCTGGAGTGTGAACCAAGACTCAATATCTCCAGTAGAGCTTTACTGTGTTATGAATGACAGAAGTGAGCAAGTGTTACTTTTAAGATAATGGGAAATGTGTTTGTGTGACATTATGTGTTGACAGACAAAGAGTTGTGATAGCGGTGGTTGTTGTTGAGACTTTATAGTATAAACTATCTTATTTCTTTTTGTTGTGATGGAAACTGGAACTGTAGCTTGCCAGGACTGTGTTTTTATACTCAAGAGAGAATCCATAATTTGGTAGATACATGTCTGACCTTTGTACGTTGTGTAAATCATTTACCTCCCTTTAATCAACCTCTTTTATCTGTTTTGTTATCTAACGTCCAGTCGATTTGTAAAAACACTGACAAACTCGAAGCATGGATATGCAACTTCTTATTACACAGGGATGCTCATTTGCTGACAATTACTGAAACCTGAGAGTGACTCTGATATAGACATTACCTGCTTCCGGAGACAACTTATATGAGATCTGCCACAATATGTTGTCAATATCTTGTGGTATTGTTGTTTTGTTCTTGTGATTTCATAACCACGACTTGTTGCTTTTTTGTTAGATCACAAAATATAAATAAGTGTACATGTCGGTTGTCTATGGTTTCACGAACAAGAGAAGTCTGATGTCTTGACTACAACCTTTCTTACATTTGTAAATATGATATCAAATCAATAATCTTGTTGTTGACATAACATTGCTCATTAAATGTTGCTGCGTTTTGGTATTTAATAAATAAAAGTAATTTTTCCTTCCTTTTGCCGTCTTTTGCAACTAAAAGCTTTCCATTAGTGTGTGTGTGTGTGTTGTCGTCGAGTTATTTAAAAATTATTTCCTTGAGCTTATAAGCAAAAAACTTTGCTATTTGAAGTCATTTTGCTGGTTGCTTTAAAATTTACAGGTGAGAGAAAAAAAATTAATAGCGTCCTCCTGGTTTGTGATAAGCTCATGAATATGAAACATTCGCCTAGCTCGTGTGGATCTTCTTGCTGATTGTCGTGTCAGCATGTTCATGGTTAAAGATTTGCTTGGTGACCGCATAAACAACGAGAGCTAAAGCAAAATAAAGTATGTAGTATTCTGCCAAAGACAAAAACAGAAAAAATTGCAGACGTTACTGTCACACGTGCAGACATTAACTTCCTCACGGTCTGATAATTAAAGATACTTTCGAAATTCTTAGCTGTATATTCCAGAAGGAAGAATTAGTAGGTCTTGCCTAGGATTAAGAATTAAGTAATGAACAGGAAATTCTCCTGAAACAGACTTCTCTTCAGTTTAGTGAAGACGAGTGTACATCCAAGACAAGGCATAACTCTGAAGATGGCTGCTTGGCAGAAATTCATGTAGATACCCTGAATAGTGCAAATGTTCAAACCGAAACATCATGAAAACAGGAGCACGATGTACCGTGTGGTTATTGTGGGCTACAGGTGCCTTTTCTCTTTTATACCCGCCCATTGTCAGAGGTAAGTTAGTCCAGTTTATATTAATTTTATATCTCATTTACTCAGTTTCCCCTCCTCTACAAAATAATTATTTAAGTTTTTTGACTACATGTAACACATATATAAATAGTTCGAATAATTAACATTTATCTTACACTTTTGACGTTGAATGAGTTTAAGGTATAGAGCTGTGTATTTGGTTGTTCTCGTATGTGTATTTATCATAGTCTCCGTTTTCTAGCAGCACTTGAGAACCCAGGACTGAAAACGTGGCTGCACTGACGCCTGATACTTGTTCCCAATGTATTTTCCTCCCTTAACCTAATTTCTATATTTGTATTTGGTAATTTTCACACATTCGATATAGATAATTCTTCTTGTGAAACTGTTTCATAGGCTAGCTCATTGTTATCGTTAAGTGTATATTATTTATGTCTATTGTACACATTTTGACAGGTTTAAAAATATCACCATGTGGAAATGACGGCCTTCAAGAAATAGCAACTGGAGAAATCACTAATTTCACCTGTGAGGAGATTGAAGAAGAAATTTACTGGGATGTATCACCGTGCCAGTGCATGTCATGTAGACCGTATTATTTTAGATCAGGATGTTTCCGAAGCAATTGCTACGCAGGGGGCGTGTCAGAAAAAACATTTAAGGCAGGTTTTATTGACACAAATTCCACATACATGAGCATTGATGCTGTCAACAACACAGAGATATATGACAACGAGGAGTATGTAAACGAAACTGTGTTTTGTTTTAACTCAAAGGAAGAAATATCCCACTGTGGGCTCAACTATATCGGTGAGTTATTATTGTTATTATCGTTGATGATATTGAACTTTTTTTAATTTATTCAAATAGTTTTGCTTTAAACTCTACAGAGCATGAAACAGTTACACATCGATGTTAATCAAAGTGGTCTTTTCAAAACTATCCAAAATATCTAATTCAATTTCTGAAGTTTAACCATTGAGTGTTATTTCAGTTTATTGCTTTAATTCTTATAGAAGCGTAGAGAAAAACTCGCTAATTTATGCCTAACAGAATTAAGTCGCTTACAAAACATTAGCAATCACTTTTTTTAGAGCCATAAAATCCATTCATAACGATAAATTAAAAATCCGTTAATATCTCTTGCGCCCAGCACCCATTCCTTACTCAAACTTTTTTCATCTCTCATTTTGTAATGTATTACTATCTGCACCACATTACAACATTACAACACTTTATTTACCGCTGTAAATGTTTGCTCTATTCTCTCTCTCAACAGCTCCATCGCAGGATGTGTCATGTGTCGCAGACATTATTTCTTGGTCTGTCAATGTGTCATGTGTCATAGGCAGTGCTTACTCGTCCAGGAGAATTTACAAATGTCAGCTGTTTCGACTGAACTATGATGTGAGAAATGTTATTTTCCAGGCATCTGTAGTTTTATATCTTGTCTCACATCTAAGA
The DNA here is from genome assembly GCA_004794325.1 of Pomacea maculata. Taxonomy (NCBI): domain Eukaryota; kingdom Metazoa; phylum Mollusca; class Gastropoda; order Architaenioglossa; family Ampullariidae; genus Pomacea; species Pomacea maculata. Next base: position 38,366 of record SRHC01003411.1, on the reverse strand, counting down.
AACTAAAACCTTTCATGTGCCGGAAGGGTGTAGACGACCATATGTCTATAGTACAGGGAGGGTCACTTAAACTTAGTTAGTATCATATTTTAATATCAGACAACTTGAATCCACCTGCAGATCCATCGGAACTTTGCAAAAGTAATGTTTCGATAAGATTCTTCCATTAACATATCTTCATATTTTGTTGCTAGGGGGAATCCAAATCTTTGGAGACTGTTGGCATGGTAACGTCACCCACCAGTGAGAAGATCACCAGTACTGGAGTGAAGGTGTCAGGTTCCTGTCAGTTTATCATAACAGTTCCATCAGATGAAGGACATTATCACTTTGTTGTTTCTGTCTCACCAGGCGGACGAAATTACTCAGTGAAATTACCCGCCGACACGAAGTGGATTGTAGTCGGTAATATTCCTTTTGATTTTGATAGCGTATCTTTTTCACCAAATATTGTTTTCTTACAGTATCCCGTAGCAGATTACATTTAAATGATAATAAACCAATGTTTTCTATGTCATTCACAATTCGGAATTATGATTTTCAATTTTAAAAAAATTAAGTCGTCAATTTTTTGGCCAATGTTTCTTTCAACTGTCAGTATAGTAAGGGGGCGTTGATAAACACTAAAACTTGATGCTACAAGTTGTTATAGTGTGATAAAAAGTATGTTAGGTATAGAAGCTCATCTCACTGTACACTTAAATTCCTAGACAAAAGTATAATTTAAAATTCTATAGCTGTTAAATATATATATAGTAGTCATCAGTAAACAAGGCTCTTGGCTCTTAAGTACAAAGTCTTACGCATTTTACCTAGACCTTTATTGCTAATAATAAACTATAATAAAGGTTATTTGTGTAGCGTCATATCTCAGCCCTATGAACAAGCTCGTGGGGCTTTACAAATGATAATTCAGGGCTTCTGCTAAGGCTAAATTCTTTGGTGTCCCAGTGACCCCTTCTTCAGTTTTCTAAGGGGTCCCTTTACAATGTGAAAAAAAAATCAACAAATCAACATACTTTGTTCAACTGCCTTTCAGGCACACAAAGTACTGTAATGTCTAGTCAGAAACGGCGAGATTTCTGTGCCATGAATTAAGTATGAGCAAGCATCTGTGATGAGCTTATGCTCATTGTACTTGGGGTGCTCACTTTCTTTCCGTTTCTGAGGCAATGAATTTAACCACGCTGTCAACGACATCTTGGAAATAAGTTAAATAAGCTGCACCTGGTGGTGGATGGGAGAGGATGTATGAAAGTATGAATGCCTCAGATGCCCTCATTCAAGAGGAAGTTCTCGACCCTAACCTGGCAATTAGTAAGTTAGTGAGAACTAGAGTTGTAAGAAACATCAACGAGAGGTGGCACGTTGCTAAAAGTATAAAAGTTGGGATAAAAAAAACAAAACTGGTGCAAGATAGAAAAGCGAACCTCGGCATGACGTGGCGCCCACAGCTCAGTGACATTCAGTGGATTCTGAATGTTACGTAAATCATGAGATGAAGGGGGATCAAAGGTGTTTGAAACTGTTCAAATAAATGAAACGAGTTTCAGTTGCAAACTATATTTAGCAATAAAACGCCTTTCTCAGCCGACTAGTACTTGATGTAGGGTCTAAGAAAAGTGAGGCGAAACGGCTTCTATCTGAACATACTGTCTTTCCTTACATCTTTCTTTACTTATCAGAGGGGGTAATAATATTTAATATTTTCAGTTCATTTCTCCTGATGACTGACCTAAAGTACACCTCGGTTTGAGTCCAGTCTTTGAACTTTTACAAATGGCCAACAATTCACGACTGCAACATAGTGCCCCCACTGTGTCTTTCTTCGCTTATCTAACCGGACCATTATGCGATCAATTCAGTTGTTTTTATGTTTGTGTCCTTTGCGCTGTTCATTCTTCTCTCCTTTATAAATTCTAGTTTTGTATGTTTGTGGAGAATACAGTCAGTCCTAACCCCGACAGAATGTTCAGATAGAAGTCGTTTCGCATCAACGCTCAGACCCTACCGCAAGTACTGGGTGAGGGAGACGATTTATTGCCATGCTAGTCGGCAGTGCCTGTGATGTCCACCCCGCCTTTTGTCCGGGTAGTAATTAAAGACGACTGGCCGATGGCAGTCCACACCTCGTGTACTCCTACCTTCCCTCGCACGGACGATACCCCTCATTTCCCCCCGGTGGGAAGATATCGGCCTTTAATGGAACTCTTCTTGGTAAGGGAAAACAAACTCAGTGCAAGGGAAGCTACTCTCGCCTTGTAGCAGACGACAACAATAGGTTGGTCTACGATGTCAGATACTACACTTCGAACCTTTAATGCGTACTGTACGCAATTTTTTGCGTAATCAGAAGCCCTGATAATAATTATAAAAGCAACATTAGTAATAGACATGATAGGGAGAAATTTAGCAAATCAACCAAGATGACAAGAAAGAAAAGGGGACACACTACTTCTTAATCCAACAATTATATGAACAGAACTGCATAAATTATGAACAAGCTAATCTTATAGACTGAAGAAAAAGGAGGACGAGATTCGTCTGAGCATCCTGGCTTCCTCAAGTCCTCAAGAAATTTAGTCACAAAGCAGACATTTTATCTCGCTCGATACAGTTCTACAAGGTGTACACAATGCTAAATCGTGATCTGTATACATTTTGTTCTATAAACCAACACAAGCACAGCTTTTCATATATTTTTTAGAATGTATATATACCTATTTTAAAATATAAAGCATTAGATGATCTCTTTTTTATTCATTGTTAACATACTGCACCTTCTTTATAAAAACAGGTCTGTCTAAAACTTCATAATCTTCCATAATTCTTTCAATCTTCCAGTTTTGCTTGGTGAGTAACTTTAAGATGAATTTCATTATGTGAAGAACGCCCCCGACTGCCGACTGTGTCCTGCGGGCCAAAGCCTTATCTCAGAAAAAACAGCGCCTGTACCTGCAGTACCACAAGTCTTGGACAACCTGCAGGATACTTGAAATGGAGAATTGATGATCAGACGAACCTGGGGAGAGCAGACAGAGTAGATGTGTCCACTGACAAAACAAAAGCGCCACAGTCCTTAACACTTTCACGGAAAAGAGGATTCCTGGTGAGATGTGATGTTATTTGGGGAACTGAAGTGATTCATGGCGAGTCTACTGTGTCTGGCGGTTAGTAAAATTTATTTGCAAAATAAGTAAGCGTAAATGTGTGTGAGTGTGTGTGTATATATATAAAGGTGGAAATATAAAGTGTTGTGTGATCACACTTGAGGCCCACGCTCGCTGTCGTGCCCGCTGTATTTGCGGTTTCTCTCCTACAGTACAATATCAAATCTTTTATTTTGTAAGTAGCAATTTTCCCTGGATATTACATTTTTCCTATCCTAGTCCTCCTTCACCCGCTCATCCTCCTCTTCTTAATCCCTCTCCCTTTCTCCTCCTCATCATCTGGTTGAGGTATAAGATGTGGTAACACGAATCGGACCTCTACCTGACTGTATGATTGAAGTTTGAATTCTCGAAAATCCGTTCAGTTTAATTGGTAATGCTCTTTCTCCACGGGGGGAAAAAAAATTGACGAACTTTGGAACATTACTACAGTCACCGTTTACTAAAATCCGAGGCCTTTTTCCGAGATTCTCAACTGATCCCTGTTTAAAGGTAAGAGAATCTTCCATATATTTTTATATCAGTTGAATGTTATGTGGTTTTATATGTTGCGATGGTCTATGATCTCATCACCGCTTCCAAATGCTGCCCTCATGTCGCCGCAGATGAAAACAGTCACCAAGAAAAGTTCTTTTAGCGAGTCCCTCTTACCAGTTGCGTTAACATTCTTCAAGTGGATTAATAAATATATGTACTTTATTTCTTTGTGTGTTGTGTGTGTGTGTGATGATAATTGGCATTGAGCAAGGCTACGTGTGAGTGTAGCTATATTTTGCTTAGTGTCTAACCTATGGGAGCTCTCACAAAAGAAAATGTTTGTATCTGTTGTGGACAGAAAAAGACAATAAAGACTATTGTAGAAGCAACAATAATGATAGGAATAGTAGTCGACGAGAACATATAGCACTGCATCCATGTAAATAGGTTTACAGAACTTTAGAAAATGCGACAAACAAGTTTATAAAGTGTCTTATGCCTAAACTCTAACCCTTTGGCACGAGAGCGCGAGCACACACACGTGTTAGTACACAAACACTCTTTCTCTCTCCCTCCATTAGGCAAATGCAGGTATACACACACACTAGAAAGACATAAAAATCTCAAGAAAAACAGAAAAACAGAGAAGACTGACTGAAAGGCAGACTGGAAGGGGGAAACTTCTCAAAAAATGAGAGGTAAGCATTTAGTGTTCTTTTTCATTTGTGGATGATTTAGTATGACATATAAAATTGCAAATTTATTCCACTCTATGGGGTCAACATGAAAAGGAAACACTGCAGATGAAATATCTTTATGATGTAGAACAGGTTTGGGTCTGAAAAAGAAGATTCTTAAATGTGTGCAGACCATCGGAGAAATAATATTTTTAGAAAAATTGTGAGAGATCACCGACAATTTCAAGTCAGTATGTGCCTGAACAGGCAGTTAGTGCAATGTCTTCAGTAAAGGTGTAACATAGTCATACTTGCTTACTCTCAGCAAGAGCCTGGCAGTTGATATTTGAAAACCAACGTTTATAAAGAAGTATACAGAGCATCCAGTAAGTATAAAATTGATATAGTGCATGGACAAATGATTTTTTGGTATGATAAATGGCCCGAAGGACATACTTAATTATATAGGAAATCTTCCCTTCTTTTACCCTTAAATCTGCTTGTTATCGTATGAATTATGTAATGAATAACACTTTTACAAATATCTGTCTAAGGAATATTTCGTCGTAGCTTATTCAAAATATGCTCTCTATTTTTAATTAGAGATCGCCATCCCTTTTAAGTGTCAAATGATTTTCTGTGAGGTAATGAATTTGACTGTAAGAAATATGTTGACTGTGGCTGTGCTGTGTAGGTTGAAAGCACGAGGGTGTGCCAATGGAGGCAGAGTACTGAGTTTGTTTAACAAGAAATGTTAGACTAATACTTTTTAAACTCTTTTTCACTTTTTGCTGCATGAGTCTTTTATTCTAGGAAAGAAATATTACAGCAGACCATAAGCTATACAAGTTGCAAGGGCCAGGCACACACAAGATTGCAGATTGGAACAAATTTGCTTCCTTCATTTTCTCAGCTAGCAATGGAGAGCAAAAGATATCAGTCAAATTATGCCCCTTGTTACAAAGATAGACCACATTCAAGATGCATATGATGCAGAAAATTACTGCACCCTGCTCCCAGTGCACATTTTGACACATAGTGAAATAGCACTCTACAATAACTTTAATGGCACCCAACCCTCCACACTTTCCCGACATATCTGTTATTTGATTAAAGAGTATGCAGCTCAGAGATTATAGTTTCTCGACTGATAGTTATTTTCCTCCTTTAGCTGAGTTTATCGAAGTTTCCATACAACGGCAAGGCTGTAGACCGCGTCTCGGCTGATGACATTCACTTCCCCCAACAAATACCGGACGTTTCCTTAAAGTCAATCTAAGTAAAATAGAGATTATTTAAAGCTTCTGAAAATCTGTGGTATATTACGGTCACGAGTACCTCTCGTGAATATGAGATAAGCGTACACAGTAAAGGTAAGTAAAGCCTCTTAGCAGAAACTTTTCGGTTCCCTCAACCTACATAGATTACCATGTACGGTGTCTTTAGACAAGATTTAAGCAGGGATGGGCAAGCTACTTTTAATTTGTAGCCGGCTAGGCTACAGCTACTTTTTTTCAAAATGTAGCCGGCTACACTACAGCTACAATTTTGCAAAAAGTAGCCAGCTACTTTGGGCTACTTTTAAAATGTAGCCAGCTTCTTTTGGCTACTTTTAAAAGCGTGATGTTATAACAAGTTAGCTGTAGCCAGCTGGCTGTAGCAACATACACAAACATCAAACATACACACAAAACACTATTACTTGCTTTACAAAGTTTTTATTATAATAATGAAACGGAGAACTGCGATATACCGACAATTTTATTTAGTGAATCCATAAATGCTTTCATTCATTCCTTGCACCCTTCCTCCCCGGCCTTTTTTCACACAATAAGTACACGTATTTTACGATTATATTAAACATTTCTGGATCTTTTTCCTCATCCTGTTTTAGTGACAAAAGAAATTATATAAGTTTTCCGATAAACATTTGTTTTCTATAACTATTTGTTCCCTATTACTTAGAAATGAAAACTAAACAGATGCTTAAGTATCAGGTACCTGGTGGAATTTTCAATAAGTTAGGTTATGTGGTGATGAAAAATGTCAACCTCTTATCAATACTGTGACAATGAACAACAGACCATTGAAATAAATGAGTTTGCATGGAATATAAGTAAAACACTGCTTAATCTAATTTAGGCAAGCAGATCATAAGGCATTTTTTTTCTAACACTGACACTGAAAACAAAGAAAGGAACACAAACTAATTGTTTCCAAAAGCTGATAGGGTGAAAAGTTTAGTCCTGGCATACTAGAATAGACTTTAATTATATAGTAGGATGTCAAATGTAGCATATAAACACTGAAATATATTTTTCAAAAATGATCTGATACAAGATATATTTATTTTAAATCTTTAAGCTTGAATATCTCTGTCGTTTTTGACATCCAGTCCTTAAATATAAAAACATATTTCTCAAGATTGGCTTGTGCTACAGCAGTAAAATTTTGCAATTTTGTTTAGAAATGCATAAGCTACATAGTGATGCATTTGAGAATATGGTATAAACATTACTTTTGATAAAATTAGCATTTTTCTAAATATTTTCTAAATATTTAATTGCCACATTCACACTGAGTCGGGGGGTACCATGTCTGATTTTTTATATCTCCTAGAAATCTTGAGATATCAAAGCGCCTTATGCATCAGTTTTCTTATCAGTGCCTCTAGTTTACAAAAAATGCAAAACCTTTGGTATATGACTTATGGTATTGTGTAAATTTGTTTTTTAAATGCTTGTACGTTTTGAAACAAAAACGTTGATTAAAGTCACAATTTTCACTTTAGGTACTCAAAAACAGTTTTAAAGTGCTATATTTATGTTATTTTGTTATTCTATATTTAAAAACCCTTAAAGATATTTAAAATATGGATTTTAATTTTTGGAGTGTCCCGGTAACCTTAAAACAAATCTACATTCTTTTAGTCCTTCATGGAATTGAATTTGACCAGAACTTTGGCCTCGAAGTTGCTGTCTGTCACCCTAGTGTGCAGCTTTTGTCATGATAAGTCCTGCCAGACTGAACAATCTCTCAACAATTCTTGCATTTGAAACTATACCCACATTTTGTGGCTTCGCAAAATGTAAAAAATTTCAAATAAGGCTGGAAATTGATGGGTACGTCCATCTTCGTTTTTCAAATCGCTCCCGCCACATGGACGACCCGGTACTTCCGGTTACTGAGCGTGCGAGACACGTGGTGTCTGGCTGTCAAGACACCGAGCAGTGAGAGCAGTGGCTGTCGTCGTCTTGCTGACACGCTGTCGACGAATGGTCGTGTAACCAACACGTCAAATGGCTACGTAGTGGGCTGTCGTGCCAGAAATAACACAGAGATTGAATTCCACACTGAAGTTTTCTTTAATTCAGTATCTTTTTCTCAGCAGCTGGCCTAACTTCTCTCTCTCTCCAATTCACAAAGAGGTCCCACACTACTGTCAGCCCTGCTATTTATTCTCCCTCCCCTCGAACATTCTAGCAGACATTCTATTTCGTCGCAATAAAGACATTTTTGAACATTGCTACATTGTTGAACATCATTTCCTCCCTCGCACAAAGACATTCTATCTTTTACATTGCTGCCGTGCTGAACATTCTGGAATATAGATGCAAATCTACAACCCAAAGACATTATACTTTGTACACTACTAGAGTGCTACAGTCGTGAAAGTAGCCAACATGTAGCCAAGCTACAGCTACTTTCTAAAATGTAGCTACGGCTACAAGCTACTTTTTTTAATTTAATTTTTTTAATTTGTAGCCGGCTAAGCTACAAGCTACAGTAGCTAGGCTACAGCTACTCCCCATCCCTGGATTTAAGATCCATACATTTGTCTTAAAGAAGGGGGAGAAGAATTCCTCTCTCTAATTTCTGATATCCCATTTTTTCAAGACCAAGTTGCATACCCAATGATTGCCCTGAAAACATTTCTACTCAATTTGAAAGAGAAAAGATGACATCCAAAATCTGATTTCGTAAATATTTCTGCATTTGAAGTAGAGGTCAGATCCCTGGCAGGCGAGAAATCCTGCAAATGGTTCAGCTACGGTATTTTTTTAACACAGTAAAGAATCGGCATAATACACACAATATATCATTTCCAAAACATTTACTTTTACAAAAGATTTTCACGGCTAGAAGCTGGTTTTCGCATGATTATGTGTTGCTCTGTACTGTGCCTTTAAATGTGTGACAACTACATCTTTGATACCGTAACAAAGATTTCGGAAATTTTCTATTGTCTCTGTATTCTAGGTATTTAATAAACATCGGGATAGTATGCTAAAAACAAGTTCTTGTAGTAAGGCAACTATTTATTATGGAAGGTAGCTTCATTCACCAAGCAAACAGACCCACACAGTAGGACACACAAACACACACATTTACACCCAAAAAAAATCACAAACATTAAAGAGAATCAGGCAAAGGTTTGCAAGGTTAGTCTTCATTGATCTGACAGCACCATGTACCTCTTCTTCCTTGCGATGCGAAAAATACACAAAGAGGTTTGGGGGAAAATGGGAATTGACTGAGGGAGGAGGTGAAAGAATGAGTGAGGAAGAAGGATTACAAGCAAATAAAGAAGACAGAAGATGATAGTTGGTGTCATGTCTTCGGTCCTGTATCACAATGAAAGTTCTTTGCATTGAGTAGTCAGTGCTATTCATGTTTAATTGACATGTTTCCTGCAGTCAAATAAAAGTGTTAATTACTGTCTAATTTGTAGTAATTTAGGAGATGAAGCTGTCAGTATATCAAGGAGTCACACAGTCACTATCGAGTTCCACTTTCGGGATGACTTCTAGGGAGTTAAAACAAACAGATATAAAGAAAAAAAAGTTTTAGTCTTATAGAATCATCAGCTTATAATTTTCACCATGTGAAAAGAAAAACTACAGAATAAAGTTAGCGTAGCTATGTATATTTGCTCTATGTTCACGTGAGCGCGAGTGTATGTGCATGTGTGTGTGTGTGAGACAGTGCGTGCGTGCAGGCTTGACATTATGTGTTTTTACACAGAGATATATACATCAGTGTATGGACGAGTGTACGTCCATTTCATTTTTGTACATGTATTACCACCATTAGGACTCACTCAAAAACACACACATTTATGTAGACCACGTGTAAGAAACATTTATCAGGCTTGGTCATAAGAGTTATAGGATTATTTAATGCTATTGACTGCATCGCTTCTCTGTATATTAAGGAAGGAAGAATTTGTCGGTGTTGTCGAGGATTAAGAATTAGCTGTATACTGAACAGGAAATTATCCTTAAGGCAGACGTCTCTGGAGTTTCATTAAAGGATTTGTATTGAGAAATCTAACCGGTGTCCATCAAGAGCAAGTCGCAAACGACTCTGAACACTGGTGTCTGGCAGTTATTCATGTCAATAGCTTGAATAATAGAAATATCGAATTATACATCATGAAAACAACAGCACGATGTACTGTGTGGTTATTGTGGGCTGCAGGTGCCTTTCTTCTTTTATACCCGCCTGTCGTCAGAGGTACAGTAGTCCAGTTTGTTTTAATGTGTGATTTCTTACATATTTGTTACTTAATCCATTACTTAGTTTTATATCCAGTATGTTCTGTCCCCTCACCCCACCAAAAGCAATGTTTCATTGACTAAATGTAACTCACTTATAAACTGTACGAATAATTAAAATGTTTCTTACATTTGGTGTTCAACAGGACTGATAACGTGGATGCAGTGACGCCTCAGTCTTGTTCCTAGTGTATTTTCCTCCCTTAACTTAACTTATACTGTTGTGTTTGATAATTTTCCGGCTTTTCGTGTAGATAAATTCTTTTGTAAAATTATATTTCCTAAGCTGACTCATTGTTATCGTATAGCCTATATTATTTGTGTTTTGTATACATTTTACAGGTTTAAAAATGTCACCCTGTGGAAATGATGGACTTCAAGAAATAGTAGCTGGGAAAATCACTCATTTCACCTGTGAGGCTGAAGGAGCAATCAACTGGCGTATATCACCGTGCCCGTGCAGATTTTGTAGACCGTACTGGTTTGAAGCAGAATGTTACAGAAAAAATTGCGACACATACGGAGTTTCCAAAAACACATTTAAGACAGGTTTTATTGACACTAATTTTACATACATAAGCATTGATGCTGCCAACAACACAGATATTTATGACAACGAGAAGTATGTAAACGAAACTCTGTATTGTTTTAATGGAGAAATATCCCACTGTGGGCTCAACTATATTTGTGAGTTACTATTAGTTTTTTTTTCAGAGATTTATTTGAATTATCTTTAGAGCGAGAAACATTAAAAGTTACTGCTAATTCCTTTGATCTTTGAAATTTGTATGTATTAAAAATATTTAAAATTATATTTTAAATCTGTTCTATTACTTTTTTTAAAGCTTACAGAAGCAATCCCCAGTTTATGTCTAACAAAATTATGTCACTTAAAAAAATAGCTATTACTTTTCTGATATCATTAAGTTTATTACAAATTAAATACTTAAATTTTATTAAACCCGTCGCTCATTTATTACTTTGATAGTGCTTTTCTCTCATTTTGTTTAATTTAGTAGTTATTTGCACCTTTCAGCACATTTACTAATGTGAATGTCTGTTGTATTCCATCTTGTAACAGCTCCATCACAGGACGTGTCATGTGTCGCAGACATTGCCTCGTGGTCTGTCAGTGTGTCATGTGTCATTGGCAGTGCCTACTCGTCTCGGGGAATTTACAAATGTCAACTGTTTCGTCTGACAAATGGGGTGAGATATTTGTATTTTCTGTTTATGAAAACATCTTTGCAGCGACCAAAGTCCGCGCATTGAGAGGTTGTGAACAAACAAAGGAATAATATAACAATGCATGTAGTCAATATATAATTCCATAATTTAATATATAAACATTTGGAGATCGATGTCGTTAGGTTCATAATAGAATGGTAGGAATTTTTAATTGATAATAATATTGCGGAGCAATTAAATCTTGCGTTTTCTAGTACATAATAATTAATTTACAGACATTAGCAGCAGCATCTTGATTTATGGCAATTTTTCACAGGCGGAAACCAGAAGCTTGGAAGTCGTTAAAATGGTGACGTCACCGACCAGCGAGAGGATCACCAGGGGCAACGTGAAGGTGTCAGGTTCTTGTCAGTTCAACACGACTCTCCCAGCAGAAGAAGGCTTCTATCACTTCTTTGTCTCCGTCTCGCCAGGTGGACGTAACTACACAGTGAAATTACCTTCTGATAATGAGGGGATTGCAGTCGGTAATATTCTTCATGATTTTAATTTCGATTGTCACTTATTGTTTAAAATTCAGAATAGTCTCATCATATGCATTTTTACACCTTTTTATTAAGCAAAAAATTCTCTTATAATAATAAATACTTTAATTTTGAAATACTTTAAAATAATTCCTCAAATCGTCTACTTTTCAAAACCGGGCCATGATTAGCTGCAAGAAACAATTTTTAATTTTTAAAGAACGACCCCAAGCGCCAAGCCTGTCCTGTGGCTCAAGGCCTTCCCTGACAGAAGGCGATGACAGCAGTTGTACCTGCAATGCCACTAGTCTTGGACAGCCCACAGGTTACCTGAGATTGAGTGTCGAAGATGAGACAAACCAAGAGAGACTAACCACAGACCAGCTAGCTCACACATCACAAAGTCGACAGTCCTTAACGCTTTCACTCCACAGCCGACCGTTACTGAGATGTGACATCGTTTGGGGACAAGAGGAAATTTCTGGTGAACTCGCATTTTTTGATGGTGTGTAAAAAAAAAATTAAATATGTGTCTGCATATGTATGTGTTTGCAGTTTTATTATGAATGATGCACACATCTCATCAAAACATCAAAAACCACATCCTTATACTGTAACCTGAGATTTGTTTTCTTACCAGTCAGCGACCGTTTCTTTTATTAAACGAACTTTTTTAAAGTTTCGCGGAAAAGGAGGATGACTAAGCATCAGCAATGTTGCCATGAACTTAACTTTAATAATACGATTTTTGGAAATGAAACATATTATTTCCCTCAAGATGTGGTCTTTCATTTTTGGACCCAACTGTCAAGGTAAGACCCTAATTTACTTTTCTTGAATAAGATCTTTTGGATGGTTTTTAAAACTAAAAAATAATGTGGCGTAGTGTTATTTAAAGACGACTATTTGAATAATTAAGGGTATTGGGATTATTAAATATATAAATGTAAAGAATTCACTGTATATTATATATAAAAAATTTGCTTCTTCTCATGTCTGCCAGGTATCAAATGGATAACTAGGGTGTTTTTATACTTTAAATACAATACCCCATAGACATTAGTTTACAGATAGTTTACTAGTAGATATTATTATAAAATAATACCTTAGAAATATAATAATTGACATCGTAGAATAAAGATAAAAAAAAAGTAACAGACAGAACAGAAAAGATAAGATAACACACATAAGGCACTGGTTTACTTTCAGCAGCAAAAACAAGCCATTCATTCCATTATTTATGCACACCTCCTGTCAAGATCAGGCGACTGCAAGATAAGCACTTATCTCAACCCTGGAGTAAGATAACAGTAATAATGTCTCAGAAATATGGAACCTACCCTCGCCTTTTCGAAAGGAGAGTACATGACCTACCAATCCAATTGAACATGCCCATTCGTTTTTTTAAAGGGAAAAAATCAGATGTTCTGATAACAAACACAAAAATATCTTGCTGTAGATGATTCCATGAATGAGACCTTAGCGCAATAGCAAGTTAATAGTTTTTAAAAAATCATATTCACAGACCATCACCTGGGAATAAAAACACACACAGAATGTCTATACCGCCATTTGACAGCTCTGTTTCAGGTATATTTTGCATTATCGTATTCGTTATATGATTACAGCTGTCAAGGGGAAATCCTCACCACTTTTATGTGTTCAACTAATTCCTGTGGAAGCATGAATGGGGATGTAAGAAACATTGATGTATCGTGTAAGCTGCTTACAAGAGGGTGTGCAAAGGGAGTACTGCAGTCTTAAAAAACATGTTAGACCATCCACAACTTTTAAATGTATCCATACTTTTACATTTTTCAGACACCTTTTTTTGCCTCAAGTGCTTTTAGTTAAAGGGAATATAGTTTGAATTTTTTGATAGCACTTCTCGCTTTCTCTAGCTAATTTATTGTTTCATCTAAGAATTCATGCAACGCCAAGGCTGCAGACAGTATCTGAGATGTTAACATTTGCTGTCTCAACATGAGTTGCTTTATGGGCACACAAATAAATAAATACTTTGCTTATACTACTTTTCCCTTTCTGAAGATAAAGTAGACGATAGTGGAACATGGTGTTAGTCTTACACCTGCATAAGATAAGATGGCAATAAAGCATCAAGGATGTAAACGAAGTTCCTTTGTCCTAAACTCCGGACATGTCCATTAAGTCTCTCTAAATAAATGACTGTTTGAGCTTCCGAAAGTGTATAGCAAAGTAAGGCCATGGGTAAATCTCGTGACAGCAGATAAGTGTGCACAGAGCTGGGGCAACGAAAGCCTCAGTACAGGGTTTCGGTTCCCTAAATATCCATAGATTACAATGAAGGATGTCCTCAGACCAGGTGTTGCATCCATCCATTTGGCCCTAAGTAGGATGACAAGCTTTACTTTCTTTAATCCATGATGTCCCAAACTTTCCCGACACAGTTTCACATACACACACCAACACACACAATTGCTCGCTAGCTTTCTTGCCAGTTTCTAGTCACTCATTTGAAGGAAAACACTTATTCAACAGATTCGCATCTACCGTAATTCGCGGACAATAAAACAGAATGAGGTTACAAAAAGAAGAGGGTTGGCAAAAGATCTGTGCGACAACACAGTCATATCCTTGGTCTTGACTACTTTAGTCTGTCTTCCCTTGCTGTACCAAAGCAATGGATATGTTGCTCTCTGAAGGTGTCGATGTGTCTGTGTGCCTGTACCGTCTATTTCTCTTTCTCTCTCACTCTTTCGATGACCTAATACTAGTTTGGGTGCATGGGTATATGGGGGCGTGAATGTGTGTGTGTGTGTGTGTGTGCGTGCGTGTGTGTGAGTGTATCTGTGTATTGAATATGAGATAACAAGAGAGAGGGAGAACGGAGAATAGTTTGGGTGAGAGCATGTGATATGTAATACGAAACATTATATTCCTGTCTTCGGCAGACAATTTTAGTAGAGTCCATGACCATAGCTTGCATAACTCCATACATTGTGATTACTTAGATTAGACATGATGGTCAATCGTACAACTATGTATGTGTGAGTCCCATCTACAGTACACTTACAGTATAGTACTATGGATCTATTTTTTTACATACATCATTACTTTTCTAGGAAATATCCGCATATAATAGTTTTTGAGAAGTGACTTGAACCTACAGCGTTAGTCATGAGACATACATGACCTGACCTCTCCCATAATTCTTCGTCACACACACAAGAATGAAAAAGGTCATTAGAAACATTTAAAACAATATTCTTTTCGAAACAACAAGTAACACTGGAAAGGAAGATTAACTACGGGTATTTTACCCATCTTCGTGAATCATAGAGGAAATAATTCATGAACTTTTTCATATTCTCGGGAAATGGATGTGAGCATGATATAAACTGTCTTGTGTTTCACCTCTTCCTTACAGACAGCTGCAGCTTAGATGTACATGTAGACATTCACATGTTAATGAAGATGTGGAAAATGGGATTTATGAGAAAATTATACATCTTATTTCTGCTTCTTCTTGGTTCTTCCAGAGCCACAGGTAAACTGGACAAGTTTTCTTCATTCATTAACTGTGTATGATTTTATTGTTTCTATTCCTAAAATTCATTTGCTGTCCTGTTACATGTCAACTGGTTTTCACCACGTGATGGTAAACATGTTACAGATTATAAAAGTAAATTACAGTTTATACAAAGCGAGCAGAGTTATTAGAGAAAAGAAAGAGCTGGAATAGTAGAGAATTGTTGAGCCAGGTTTCTTGGCCAGACTGATGTTTTATATTACTATTACTGTATGCAATACAATGAAATTCATTATATAATCAATGTATCTTCTCTTAAAATTTGTATTTACAGATATAAGACTATCGTGTGGAAATGATGGAATGAGGGAAATAGCAGCCGGCCAGGTTACTAACTTCACCTGCACGGTTGCAGCCAAGACAACAGTGAGGTGGAATTTAAGTGTCCATGACACAGGAGCTCATGAGTTGCTTGCTCTGTGTGATGGATTTGTCTGTAATATCTGGCCTTATGATGAAAGATTATTTAAGGCCAGAATTCTTAATTCCTTGCATACAACGATGGCAGTTGATGCTATGAACACCAGTATTTACAACAGCATACACAGACTGAATGGAACTCTGTATTGCTATAGCGAAGATGGATTCAACAGGTTTACAATCGCCAGTTGCGAACTAAACTATATAAGTAAGCATAGAATTATTTAATGTTTGGCAGATACATCAAAACGCATAATTATAAATTTTACTGTTAGTTAAAATGATACGAAAAGGGATTAATAAAGTATTCAACGAGCTTTTAAAGAATTACTTTTATTTTACTTGCCAACAAGGTTTTTTTGTTGTCTGAGCTCATCAAACAATAATAGTATACACCTTGATTTATGTAACAGTTCCACCAGAAGACGTTTCATGCAGAGCAGTCAATACATCCTGGACTGTCAATGTGTCATGTGTCATTGGCAGTCTCTACTCCTCACGAAGCATATACAAGTGTAAACTTTTACGAATCAAGCTAGGGGTAAGTAATGATTAAAGACCTTTCAGGCAAGACAGCAAATTCAAAATTCTCTTAAAAATATGAAAACAAACGAACACTAACAAAGAACAAATGTAAAGGAAGAGTATGGAGGAACAAAGTCTTCCAAGTGCATAAAGTGTTTTCTTTTAAGCTCAAGTTATATAAAATATATAGAACTTTTTCATTTGTTCGCTGTTAAAGGAACAATTTGATGAAAGGAATAGAACTCGCTACTTCAAGTAGAATTCTAATTTATCTATCGTTAATATGTAAGAGAACTAACGGGAGAATTAAATTCTTAATATACCTGTCCCTGTCAGCTTTTATCTCCACTTCTCAGCCTGGTAAGGAGAGCGGGGAATCTGATCACATGTTAACAATCATTCCTGTACAATCAGGATCGTCATCCATCGTCAATCATCAGCATACATCAAATATCATGAATCACCATCATCGTCGCCGTTGCCATTTTTCTCGAGCTAGCATCAGTCACTAATGTTTCTGGAAATCAGTAGGATCAGTGTCATTAAATCTTGTTCTCGTCTCAGTCCCTTCTAAGCGAATTATCTTAATCTCATTTTTCTTTTTCTGTTTTCTTGTTTTTTTCAGTCAAGGAACGAGACCCTGGAAAGTATCACCATGGTGACGACACCGACTAGTAAGAGGATCACTAGGAGTGAAGTCAAAATGTCAGGGTCCTGTCAGTTCATCACAACACTTCCTGCAGAGGAAGGAAAGTATAACTTTTATGTCTCTGTCACGCCAGGCGGACACACCTACTCTACAGCTGGAGCGAAGGAATGGATTTCAGTTGGTAATTATAGTATTCTCATGTGCTAAATGTGTACACTTTTTTTCTCTTTTTTTTTCTTTTTTTACTTTTATTAGCAATACTTCGCTAGAGTTTATTGAGTGATTCATATTTTCACATTTCATCTCCAGTTTTTATTCTTTCGGCTTTTTTAGAACAAAAAAGTCTTTCTTACTAGTCAGCGTATCTATTACAGAAATAAATCAGCTGGTTTGTCACATATGTGTGTAAGAGTGTGTGTGTGTGACAGAGTGTCTTTGGAGAGGGGGTTGTGTGCGCGGTGCATGTGTGTTTGTGTGTTTCTATGTTGGAGTGCGTTATCTTTTGTCTGAAAAAAGCTTTAAAATACAATAATTTTCAAATTTAAGTTAACTTTAAAAAAATTACTTTTTCTATCTGTAGAGCAACCTCTTGAACCAGAAGTCTACTGTGACCCACAATCTGGATTGTTACAAAACAATGATGTCATCTGTACGTGTAACACCAGCAGTATGGGGCAACCCCCAGGGTTTCTGGGATGGAGCACAGGCAATGGCACTAACCTAGGGCTTGCAATTGATAGGAAAAATAAAATCGCCGAACCGCTAAAGTTGTATTATAAAGAGTTTCGGAGCTTGATGGATGATGACACAGCTTGGGTTAAATGTGGCATCACGTGGGGCACAACTGTTATCCAAAGGGAGATCAACATTTCTGCTGTAGTTGGTAAAGGAACATTACTTACCCTCTGAGCAATGTTTTTTTTAAATGGAAATTTTTCTTTCTTCAGTTTCTTCCTTTTGGTCGTTTTTCCCCTCCTTGGTTGCTTCACTTTATGTCTGTCTGCCTGCATGTATACCCGGCTGCTTCTCTGTTCCAGAATTATTTTAGAAAATATTCATAGGTAAAGAAAACAAATTATAGCTTTGATATCTCCGTGTCATCTGGTGCACTAGTCTACTCTTCGACTTGCGAAAAGGAACGGATTTCAGTTGATAATTGAGAAGTTCTTTCGTTTGTTCTTTTTTCAAAAGCTCTAGGGCACTTCCAATCTTTAAAAATTACTACTCATGAGTAGTTTATTGAGTGACAGAGATTTACAAAGAGATGCTTTTATAACGTCTCTCTCTCTCTCTTTTGTTTTCTTTTTAAATTTAGGGATTTTCTTACTTTCTTCTTTCTCTTTTTCCTTGTCAGTCTGCTTGTGCTCCTGTAGGTCTCCCCGTCTGTTTGTTTGTCCGACGTCCTACATCAAAATATTTCATCAAAATTGATGATCTGCTTGTTCATACTCCTGACGGCAATGAGCTTAAGTGTATTTATTTATTCCTTTTCTACACTGCCAATCAAACTGCTATCAGTGAAAATGTCAAAAATATATAGATTACTGGTCTTTAACGGCTACATCATGGCAAGCTACGCCAGGCTGGAAAAAGTATCACGTTCAAAGAGAAATTTCGCTCTTTGAATCAGAGATGAGATTTTACGAGCCACCAACTTTATTGTTATGATGACAAATGTCACCCAACGCCTCCGTCCAAAAGGCGGAGGATTACAGACGCTTTACAACCTTTCATATTGCCACAACATGTTACAGGCAAAGTAAGTATTATCGTCCCTGTTTAGAATCTGCTTGCATGAATGCGACCTGCACGTATCAAGATTTAAATGAATAGAAAGAGACATAAATAAATAAATAAATAAATTTTCAAGAAACATAAGACAATGGAATCTTGTAAAAACCCTGCTTTCATTTTCACTTGTTTCAATTTTGAATATTTTTAAAAGCCATTTTCATATTTGCTTTTTAATTGTATTTCTTTCGCTGCAAATGATTTTTTTTATCTTTTTCAGGCCTTAATCTTATCCTCATTAATAGATATTGCCACGCTTGAATTGCCATTGTGGATAAATAAAGTATTAAAGCAGTATTTTGTTTCATTATCAGATTGCAAATGCCATTGAGTATATGTGTATTATATATGAAATATATTGTATAAATGAAAAAATTATCAATATCATAAATTCTGATAGTTTGATTACTTGGAAATGAAAATAAAATCTGGTACTTTCTGTTAGAATTTTCAAAGACAATATTCAAATAGGGACCAGGGCGTAATCATCTATAATTTATTTATAAAATGAATCCTTGTGGTGTTAAATATTTGAAAGACATATACGATGTTATGATCATTGTTAATATCAACAGCTAAAGGCAGTGGCGATAACATATTTATCAATATGAATTCGTGTACTTTTTGATGCATACAGGTGTAAAATTTTATTTAAAAAGCCGGTTAACATGTTCTCAACGCCTGCATGACAAACCACCAGGAGTTGTCTCACATAAACACTAGTGACTGTAAAATAAAGGGACATAACACCCAAGCAACAGTTGAATATTTCTCTGCAGTCGTAGCCATACAACAGTTATCTCTCTTCATTGTATGCATGTACTTGTGTGTGTGTATGTGTGTGTATGCGCTACTCGTTGTGCGTGTGAGTTAAAAGCATAGTATATAATTTTATATGAAAAATCTTCCACATACAAATTATTTAAGAAGCTAACCTATTTATTACAAAGCGTATCTGAACTTGCAGAAGAAGAACAAACTATATGACAAATATTAAAATTAAAATGTTACTAAGAATGACAATTCGACATTGAATCATAAAAATGATAAAAATACGTTATTGATTTGTAACTAACAATAATTTTCGACATAACCAATCATACAAGTATCAAAATATCCATAAAGTATTAGATATTGCATTCTCCCCATTACATTATTTCGTAGTAAAAGTTTATTTAAAGCTTTACACTTGCTGATTTTAAACTACACTAATTAAAGAACTTCTTATTAATATTTCATAGGAAAATAGTTCTTCATGGCATCCTGAATTCAGTTAATTTTGCCCTGGTCTGTAAATTGCTCCCAGCTCCTTGGGTTTGAATCATCTTGACTGTGCTTTACTCAGCGGGACTCGATACTCCTGGTGTTAAAGCTGAGTGACATGTCTGTGAGAACATCTTGGTTTGTCATCTCCCCTTATCCACTACCCAGCCAGGAGTCAGAGGGGGAGAGAGTGGAGTCCATCATCCAGACCCAAGCCTCTAGCATTCAAGGGCACTGCAAGTGACTTATTAATTTGATCAAAGTTACCTTCACTATTCAAAATATAAAATCTTTCCTAACTTTGGCTATGACTGAGTTGAATAAAACACAAGAAATGTTGTCAAGAGAATCACAAAAAAACTCCAAAGAAAATTAACTTTTGATCTAACACTAGAAAAAGGTCAAAGAAACTGCAGATATTAAAAGTAGTTTGGACAGAATTATAAATAGTCCTTTAAACTTTGACTGGTATGTGCTAACAATTCACATCTCAGAAACAAAACTTTTATTGAAATTTAGTGACACTTTATAACATCGTAAATCGCATACTGAAAGAATTGTTATTTTCTGTTCATATTTACCTTTATTTTGCTGTTCAAATGGTGTCCATTGCTTTGAGTGGAATTGCGATAACTTTTAAACCCAAAGTAATGACAAATATAATATATATCTAAGATAATCTAACTAACAATGATTATACTAAGTTTTAGAGATATAAAAGAAATTAGATGTGAAAAATAAAATATTTAGACCTTAATTTCTAAAAATACCATGAATGAACTAACACCTGAGATAAAGGTAATCTTACCTTAGCTATGATATAGCTACAATTTTAAATAGATTATTCATTTAATTATACACAGGTTAAATACATGTTCAGGTTGGAAAATTTCCAAATATGATCAGTTACTACGTTTTTCGGTCCATCTGGTAGTGAAACAGAACCTATTATTATCTTTTACTTTGACAAAAGTAATCATACAATTCCAAGCAAGATGGGAAAGAAAAAATATTAAATGAACGTTCGTTCAAGCAGTTACTATTTCTGGTAAAGCAATAAATCTTATCAAAAGGGGAATACTGTACAAGTTTTTGTTTTTACCATGATATTACACATTAGGTAGTTTATAGTTTTGATACTTTATTCTCTAGAGATACAGTATCTAAGTAAGTTTTTCATCCTTACCTGCTTAATGGTTTGCACAGCATCATGACAGTTTTACACGCTAAGCCACATGTAGAAACTTCTTTAACAGCACAAACAATAAGACTAATCAACATTTTCAAGAAAAACAGATTAATAAATGACGGGAAGAGATATCTCAGCATATAAAAGAAAATAATAAATACAGAGTATGAGTAGACATGCCACCATTGGTGCCGAAATATAAAACAATTGCATGTTATTTGATATAAATGATATAAATAAATGTGAAAATCTCTAAAATAAGTTAATGACAGTTCCGTCTGCTTGTCCTCTGAAATCTTGACATCTACAGGAACAAAAACGAGTTCCGAGGGAAAATAGTTTTGACTGTAAACGGAGAGGGTCCCTTAGCCTAGATGCCTCAGGTTCAGTGAACTTAGTTCACCAAGTCTGTGGCATGATATGTGGGAGACAAGCCCCATCCTTCCGCCGGTCTTACCTCCCATTGCTGAACAGCTGCTTAGTGATCAACGGAAGTCTTCCAGCTACAAAACTTTCTGACAACAAGATGTCTGGCATTAAACTGTATTAACTATTCTGTGGCTTAAATACACGAGTCAGACGAACCGGGGTGGTCCATGAACATGAAAGTCGACGCACCTTTAGACAATTCTGACATTTGAGGGTCAGTAGGAACTGAGTCTTTACAGGAACTATTGATAAATATTGACTTAATGGTTTTGTGTGAGGGAGAAATCTTTTTGACAGGACACTTAGAAGAAAGAAAGAAGGAAAGTCCGAACAAAAAAAAAATCAGTAAGTGAATGACAGGTTAGAATAAAATAAAGAACAATGAATGACTTGGGAATTTAGAACATATTATCTTCATAGTTTATGAATGGTGGTGCGAAAAACTCAAGTAAGGGGTGTTCTGTTATTCAATGGAACACTAATCTCTTTGTTGGACCTTTATCTATAGCTCTCCCACCTTTAAAACTGTCTCTAACACTTATTCTACATACAATACTTCTACATATTTTTGTTATTGTTTAAATAGCTGCTGTCAATATCTTGTTCTACTTCTAGCAATTGAGATACTTTGTTATATTTTTTCTGAGATTTTCAGCAGTTAAAAAGCTTTAAGTTCTCTAACATATAGACAAACCTTTTGCATATCGTTGTTGTCTACTGACAACGATGTAAACAACTGCTAAAATGACGACAACGACTGCAGCAATAACTCCACCAGTAATATCAGCAGAGATCCTCTCTTGGTCCTGTGTCACGTAAACTGTTTGACAAAGTCAAATGACGAAATTTTGTTTGGTGAACTGCGCTCAAATTTTAATCAGTGTTGGAAAACTATATTTCGGGGAAATAGTTCTAAATTAGAAACTTTTATAAATAAGACAAAACTACCATCAGAAAATCCTTATAAACAGGTTCGTGCGATATGCACTTCACATTGTATTTTTTTTCCTGGATAGCTGACACTTTTTTTGTTGCGATTTTTGTGTTTACTCGTCTCAATACAAAAATCAAACGTAAAAATAGAAAAGCTTTCATTACTACAGTAATGCTTAAAGATCTCTACGTTATCAAAAATCCAAGCAGAAACTTGTTAGTCTTATTCTTTTTATCCAAAAAAATTTAAGGAAATACGATTCAAGCCAAATATAGAACGATGGAGGGGCAAACAAGAGCGACATAGTCTTTAAAAAACATAAATTAAACATAATGCGTGGAATCGTTCGTGTAAGCATGGCGAAAATTTTACAAGCATTTAAAGGACAACTAAATCAAGTCGAAACTAAACCCGGTTTTTCTTAATTAAGATTTATTAACTTTTTACCGCAATGATCTGGTTTTTGTAAACCAATGAGATTGACGGAGTAGTTTCGTCCTCCTGGGGAGACAGACACAAAAATATCGTGGCATTCTTCCTCAGGTAAAAGTGTTGTGTTAAACTGACAGGAACCTGACACCTTCACTTCATTCTTTGTGATCCTCTCGTTGGTCGGTGTGGTCACCATGTCCACCGTTTCCAGACTTTTGTTCTTTAATGGAGAAAATAAAGATGTAGATCAATTAAGTTCGCCAGATTTTGTTTTATAAAATGAGGAGTCAAATAAATCTGTTTAACCGCTGACACTTTTTGTGAGGATCATTAGAGAATGTGAGCAAGATTTTTTAAATAAAATATTCAAGGTCAAATACAATTGTTGGCCTTGAAGGGGTATTTAGTTTAGGTCATTTTAATGATCCTTAAATTTATTCTGAAAATTTAAATGTGAACGATATCTGCTGGCAATCCAAAATCCCCCTCAATTATTAAGGGAAAATTTTCACAAATCTGTAAGATAATACCAGAAAATTTCTTTGAGAACAATAAAGTATTTAATGTGTTACAATAAAAAGTAAAACAAGCAAAAACAGGCATTATTTCTAGATGATAAGTTTCAAAATCAATTTTTGGCATTTTAAATAAAAAACAAATGTCTGTTCCATAATAAACGACAAAGTATCGAAAATGCTAAATACTTTTAGAATCGGTCATTCCTGTCTAAGAGATGATGGTTCTTACCCAGTGTTTCTGTGAAAACAACTGACACCTGTAGATTCCCCGTGAGGAATAAACACTCCCGATCACACATGACACATGTAGAGTCCCTGAGGTAGTAACTCCTTCACAATACACATTTTCTGATGGGTCTAGTTAAAAAAAAAAATTCATAAGTAAATCGTCAAATAGGACACGTACGTTTGCAATCGCAAAACCAGTGTGACCGTGCTTTTGTCACAAAGTAGTTCTTTGGGTCTGATTTCTAGTTCTTCCTCTCTCTTGCTATCTCATTCTGTCTCTTCTTTTCTCTTTTCCATTCTCCGTCACTTTCTATTTATCAATATATTTCTCCTTCTTTCTTTCCCGTTGGATGTGGCATATATATATATTTCGGTAATGATGCTTTGTGAAGTACTTACAACAGCAAAGAACGAAAACAATCTGGCAACGACCGCATTTTTTACCTTTTTATCACTTTGGGCTCTTAATTTTACTTTTAAGACAATTTTTTTCAAGTATGATCCCTTTTTTCAAAAATGCGAATTTCACGATTGTTGTTCTTCCTTTTTCTCACTTTCACTTTCATAAATAATGATAATTTGATAATCTTTATTGGTATAAGTGAAATGTTTTTATAGTTATTTAATGATGTAATTTTTTACTATATTGAAACCTGAACAGTAAACAGACTACTCACTCAAACATGATTCGTTATAAAAATAGTAAATACTAAAACCTTTTATATGTATATATAAAAGAGATTACTGGTCTGTTAGTTTAATTGTTGACTAGAAATTACTTGCAAGAAATCTGCTATAAAAGACTAAAAGTCTTAAGTAAATAAAAACAAAACTCACAGACATAGTTGAGCCCACAGCGAGCTGATCTCTCAACGTGCACATTATTCACAGAAATACACTCGAGAAAACCATTGACAAGCTGAACATTGTCATATATCTTCGTGTTGTTCTCAGTGTTGATGATGATCAGTTTAGTGTGATTATTTTTTACACTTGCTGAAAATGTTTCGGGAAAAAACGGTGATAGCGTACAACCTTTATCTGAACAATTTGCTATATTGAAAGACGCGTTTGTACCACGGTGAACTACGTGTAGTCTCCAATGTACATCTCTCTCGGCCTTGCAGATGATAGAAATGTTGAGGCCAGCCGTTAATTCCAGGATGCTGTCATTGGCGCAGAGTTTTACATCTGTAAAATGTTGTGATAAATAAAAGACCTGCTTTTTCCTCGACAAATCATACAGTACAAAGTGTTCTTGCTCAAAACAAAGAGCAAATTCCCACCCGCGTCCACATTATAGGATACCTACTTCATGGGCGCTCACACACACAAACATAGCATGAGTACATGAGCATAAATCTTTAAAATTTTGAATGTTTGAGATCTGTTAATAATAGGAATTTCCTAGTTAAAGTCCTCGAGAATTACGCTGTTGAGTTTATGACATGCAAACTTTATCAGACATCTCATTTTAGAATGATGTTATCATTTTCTGTGTCATCTCTAAACAGGATGGCTGGTATGACGACGCATGCACGACCTCAAAATTCTAGTAATGGCTGCGATCTTTATTGACATCAATAGAAATACGCCTGCTTTCTCAATTTTATTTTTTAAATTCAATGCCCTTTCTTCAATTAGCTGATGATTTTGAACATGTTTTGCGCCTGATCAATATGGGATGTTTTTCGATACAAGATGTGACCTCTTACCTCTGGCGGTTGACAGACCAAGCAACAGTAGTAAAGCGTTTACAGTCCAGACTATTGAGTTTACAAACGTACGCATGTCACATTGTTTTTTCATGGCTGGTGGATGACAATCTAAATTAGAGCCGTCATTAATATGCTGTTCTTTCGTAGCTTATTAGTCACTTACACGACACCGATATGCATGCCGCTTTATGTATACAGTTCAATCACTCTACAATGTTAAGCAAATACGCAGTAGAAAAAATGTCACTCTCCTAAAGACGGGAAAACAGATGTTTTCTCAAAATGATGCTTTTCATAGGTCGTTCACTTTTCTCAGAAATAGATGAGTGCATGCGCACTTTGCTAAGTAAGTAAGCCACTTCTTATCCTAATCTCTACTCACTATCAACCCTCGATCCACCATAACCAGAAATTTCCGTATTTTGATCAGTTGCCTCGGTTTATTAATGACAGCTGACACGCGGCTGCTATTGTTTATATTTCCGTGCAGCTTAGATTCGAGTTAAATAAGCAGGATTGGAAATTTTAAATACAAATGATGAGATCATTTAAGTGAGATGTGACTTACATTGTCTCACAGGCACGTGCACCGTAACGCTGGCAAGACAATTTTACTAACTTAATCACTTGGATAAATCTGAGGCATAGTGGAGGACCCCGTCAGTCAGCAAGTCTGTCAGTCAATCTCCTCTGGGATGTCATCTGGAGGCTGATCGAGAAAAATTTACACAGATATGACCAGAGACCCTCAACAGATTCTCCATAAGTCAGGCCTGTCCCAACTGCCGTTTGTGGCCCACATTCTAGCTGTTCAAAGAAGTTATCTGTAGCTTTAAATGAAGACCTTAGTGGAAAAATAAACCTGCTAACATGAAAATTAGTTGCTGCATCGTTAATTACCTTTTGTAGTTTGCTTTTTTATTGTTTTTTATATTTATTAGCTATTTTTTACTTATTTATTTATTTGTTTTTTAGTGTTGCACAATGATGTAAGATTGTTAAGTAGATACATTTGAACAAAATGATCTCTCATTTTGAACGACCAAGGGTCATTTGACTGTATAATGAGTAATTACGGGTCTTGAAAAATTATGACACAGTTTGGGTTCTATGTGACGCAATCTGGGGTACAACTGTCATCCGCAAGGATATCAACATTTCTGCTGTAGTTGGTGAGTGAAAATTGCTCAAAGTCTGAGCAATTTGTTTTAAAAAGAAATCAGTTTTTTAGTAGTCTTTCTTTTTTTCTTCTGCATCTTTATCTGATCAGCCTTCATTTACCTGCTTGCTTGTAAACCCGGCTGTCTGTAAGGTATGAAATCCTTGTTTTGAAATTATACAAAGCTAAAGAAACTAAATTATAGCTTTGATATCTCTGTCTCACCAGGTGGATTGATTAACCTTCTCTTGAGCTGGTGAAACGTAATGGGTTTCAATTGGTATTGGTAATGGCGGTACATGTATTTGATAAGTTTTTGTTTGTTTGATTTTTTCTTATTTTTTTCTGAAGTTTTAAGATTCTTGCAATCGTAAAAATATTTTAGATTATAATAGTTTATTGCGCGTTTCCAATTTATAAATTTACAATTTCACAGATCGTATCTACTTTTGGTTTTTCTTTTTTATTTATTTATATATATATATTTTTTTTTTTGAAAGGAGAGATTTTTTCATTTTCTTCTTTATTTTCCTCGTCAGTTCCCTTGTGCTCCTCTTTGTCTTCCAGTCTGTTTATCGATCTGTCAGACTGATAGCCGTTTTTACATCTACTTCTTTGTATTCAAAGTTTTTTTTTTTTTTTATTCTTTATTTATTTATTTATTTATTTATTTATTTCTATTTCCCGCCTTGTAAAACAGTGTCACATCCAAAGAGAAATTTCATGTTCTGAAGCCGAGATAATATTTTACGACCCATCATCTTTATTGTGAGGGGAATAGTATTTATTGTCTAAGTCTTGTCTATTGTTTCTTTTAAAAAAATTTGACTCACAAATTTTCAGAATATTGTCCGGCACGTGCGCCTCGACCTTCTTACAACATGCTGATGCAGCCACACAGCTTCCGCAACAAAAACATACTGACCGCAACGAATTTTCTTATCGCGGTCTTATTCTTTGAGAGCAGTTTATTATATTTTCATATATATATATATATAAATATTCAGGGCGAAGTTAACCAGTCCTAGTGCAGATTTCATGAGTTACGAAAGTGCACACTACACGAATAAAGGAAAAATACTGTCTTATAAAGTAACTACAATCAAACACTTTCTCTGTTCTTTGCCGTCTTGCATTTACACAAGTTAATTCATATTTTTAACACTTTGCTTCATTTGAAACTCAAGCACTCTTTTTTCTTTGCCTCCATCCATATATATATATATATGTGTGTGTTACTTTTTCTGCGTGTGAACGAAAGGCATAGTATGCAATTTTTTTATGGAAAAGTTATTATAAGTTCTTTGAAAAGAAGCTAACCCATTTATTACAAAACGTCTTAGAATGAAATTGCAAAAACTAACAAACGGTCTGACAAATTATTCAAATTAAAACAATACTAGAGTTTTAATGTTTAAACTTTTAGGCATGATGGTAAAATATTCAAATATTTAACTAATTAACAATAACTTCGAGCATAAGCAATCATACAAAAGTAAAAAATTGTTGATAGTTTAAAGTTCTAGTCATTGCATTCCCCCCAGCAGATTATTTCATAGTAAGAGTTTATTACAAAAAAAAAAATTACAGTCGCTGATTTTAAACTATGTTAATTAATTGAAGTACTCTTAGGTAAGCATAAATAATAT
This sequence comes from Pomacea maculata, assembly GCA_004794325.1. Lineage (NCBI taxonomy): Eukaryota > Metazoa > Mollusca > Gastropoda > Architaenioglossa > Ampullariidae > Pomacea > Pomacea maculata. The sequence continues at coordinate 10,297 of SRHC01003411.1, read as the reverse complement.
TTCACAAGAAGTGGTCCTTCATTTTTAAATCTTTTCAGAAAGGCTTCTTGAAATCCCTTTTATTCATACTCATATTCTGTGGATTACGTTGAGCTCATTTTCAAGCACAATATTTTTAATTTCTTTGTCAAGACTGAATTTGGGTTTGAATCGCCTTCACTGTGCTGTACTCTGTGGGTTCGTGCTTCGGGGCTCGATTTTGCTTTCTGTTGTTAAAGTTGAGCGACACATAGGTCAGGCCATCCTGGTTTGTCCATCTGCCCTTATCCACTGCGCTATCAGGAGTCGGAGTGGGTGGGGATGAAGTCCACCATCCGTGCCCCAAACCTCGAACACTCAAAGGCACTGCAACTGATTTAGTAATTTCATCCATGCAACCTCAAATATCTAATATCCTATCTAAATTTGACTAAGACTGAGATGCATAAAACCACCGAAACACTAGTAAGAGAATTGCAATATAAAACTTGTTTATAACATTGATGGAAAATGAAAATGTTAGATAATATTGAAGAAAACGTGGCAGAAAGTACAGATATAAAAACAGTTTGTAGTGAATTAATAATAATAATTAACACTTATTCTGGTATGTGCTAACCATTTACATCAAATAGATGTAATTATTGTGATCTGAAAAAAACTCGTTTTAACATAACTATAACATGCAATTCTACTAAACATTTGTTAACTTCTTTTACATGTATCTGAGATATTGCTTTTTAAAGACACAAACCATACTTCTGGTGTCCGTTGCTTTCACCTGAATATTTTCTTTTAAATTCAAAATGACAAATATAATATTTATGATATCAAAATAAAAGCGAGTAAACCTAGGTTTTAAGATTTAAAAGGAGTAAGACTTGAAAAAAATAAAACATTTAGAACTGAATTTGTTCAATTAGTCTTTGGTATTATCCATAAATCATCAATGTATTAACACCAGAGGAAATAATTTTTTACTTTGGCTATATATATATATTTACTATTTTAATTAAATTATTTATTTAATTGTACACAAGATAAACATACTTTCTTAAGTTTTAGAAAATACACGAAGTATAGCTGATCCGGTATGAAAACTGCAACGGTTATAATTTTCTATGAATTTTAAAAATGTTATGTTTGAAAAAGTTTAGTCCAGGTGCATTGTTTGAGAAGTTATCAGCGATCATCACTTAGAAGAAGGAAACCAAAGTTTAACTTACGACCAGTGGTCGTCTCATGATTGATGAATATGGTGAATTATGTTTGTCTTGTCCCTCTTGGTTACTTCCAAGTGTTGAGAACTGACAAAGGATTCATTTTCTGACTAGAAACTTTCAACTTCAGAGTCAGAATCCATCTTTTCTCAGATCTCAGACACCCACGTCGACCCGCAGTCATGATGAAAGAGCAGAATCTTTCTCTTCGGTTTATAAATGCTTTCAGTTTATTTTACTTCAGTACGGTTAAATAAAATTGTAATATTTGTAATTGGTAAAACAAATTTTACCATTAAATTTTAAAATAAACTGAGCGAAATTGAACAGTGAGCGGGACTGAGAAATATTTCTATTCAATCTAAGGGCAAGAACTGTGCAAAGTTTTTACAGGTTGAAGTCTGCCAGGCCTGTTTTGTTACAATATTACAAAACGACCAAATACAAACACATTTACGATAGACCAAGCTCACAACATTTTTACATTGCGACTCAATTTAGTGCAAACGAAAACAACTTTGACCATGGTGTGCACCTCTAGTAAGTTTAGACCATGTCAGCAGGAAGCAAACAGGAACTTACTTAAACTAAGGTTATTGTGTAAAGAAGAAATCACATAAAGTCACAGTTTCGCTATCTAGTAAATGTGTATTTTCACAATATTAAGTTTATACCTGTGTCACTGGAGCTGAAGTCAGAGCTCGTGTCGTCTGCACATGAAAAAAAGGACAATGACAAGCGCAGAGCCGGCTAGGATCTCAAGATGAGAAACAGCATTTATAAATAAAAATACACGGCAAAGTGTAATTAAACTTTCAAGAAACATCCATTCAACGTACAGAGGGCAGAAAATATTTCAAGAATATTACTGTTGTAAATGGTTACTGTGCAAACAGTTTTATGTTACCGAGGTCAAGGGATGATGGGATAAAGATTTCAATACAAAATGTTTCTATATCTACAGAGGCTCCAGGTGCTACAAAAATCCGTTCTGCTGAATTAGAATGGAAACAAACATACTTTAAGACTATTTTAAATTACACGATGAGAATCAAGGGTAGCAGAGAGTTCCACAATCTTTCCATGTGCTCATGGAATGTAAATACTCATAAAGCTCACAATGTATTTTTATAAAGATATGCGTATTTTGACAACTGTTAAATCCCTTAGCCATACAAAACAAATGCATTTTGCAATATCCAAAAACACAATACAAACAGAAAGTCTAATCGAAGGATAAAAACGGATGAACGAAAGACAAGAAGAAACATCTCTGAATATAAAAGAAAATAATATATATATATTATGAGTAGACAGGCTACCTTTGGTGCTGACAAGAAAAAAATAGTAAATTCATTAAAGTAGAAATGATATAAATAAATGTGACAATCTCTGAAGTAAATAATTGAATAACTGCTTTCTAAAATCTTGAAATTTTCAGGAATAAACACGAGTTCTGAAGGAAAATAGTTTTATCTATAAAGGGAAAGGGGTCTATAGCCTCGATACCGCCGGTTCAGTGAATGTAGTTCACCTAGTCTAGGGCACGGTATGTGGGAGCCTATCCCAGGTGGATTAAACTATATTGTGGCGGAAATGCACAAGTGGACTGGGGTGGTTTATGGAGATTGAAGTCGACCGCAGTGTTCGACAATTCTGACATTTGAGGGTCAGTAGAAACTAAGTTCTTACAGAAACTACCGATACGGCAAAATATGGACTTTGTGATAATGTGTGAGCGAGAAATTCTTTTCACAGGCCAGTTGAAAGAAAGAAAGAAAGAAAGAAAGAAAGAAAGAAAGAAAGAAAGAAAGAAAGAAAGAAAGAAAGAAAGAAAGAAAGAAAGAAAGACCGACGAACAAATGAAAAAAATCAATAGGTAAATGACAGGATGTAATAAAAAAAAGGAACAGCAAAAGACTTAAGACGTGAGAACATGATATCTTGGTAGCTTATGAATGATGGTGCGCACACCTCAAGTGATCGACAAAGTTTGAGCTCAGTAATCCATGACTCCCTGTCGGACCTTAATCTATCGATCTCTCTCTCTCTCCTTTTCTAACTATCTTTAGCAATTATTCTATACAGACAACTTATGCTGACATAACTTTTTGGTATTGTGTGTAAATACCTGTTGTATATAATGTGTTCTACTTTATTTTTTATCCTTGCCTTAAGTCAGCAGTTATAAATTAATGTTTCTTAAAAAAAAAAACTGCTGAAAAATTCTCTAACATGTAGACAAACCTTTTGCATATCGTCTTCGTCTAATGATGACGACCAAAACAGTTGCTACGATGACAACAACGACGACAGCAATAACTCCACCAGAAACAGCAGCATAATTGTGCTTTTGTTCCTTTGCAGCGTGAGCTGTTTGACAAAGACAAAGGAAAACTTCATGTTTGATCTACTTTTTCAGATGTTAATTAGTGTAGGCAAATCATATTTCAGAGCAGGACTAGTAATTTAAGAACTTCGAAAAGTGCAGTAACTTTTTATAGCTTTATAAAGCTAAAAGATCAAAGTTTTATGTGACAGAGAAACATGAGAAGAAAACCATCACAAAATCCTTAAAAATTGGTTTATTTCATATGCAGTTTACATGTGTACAAATTACACTGCTCCCAGGTTAGGTGACACTTTTTCGTGTGACTTTTTCTCTCTTAAGCGTACTTAAAGAATTCAGTGGAGACGTTGTAACAGCTCACTGTAATAAGACGAACGTACACTTACCTTGCATACGCAAGGTGTATCACACACACACACACACACACAGAATACAACGCTTGACGAGCCCCCCGAGATGACGATGAGAATGACGAGATTTGTAGGTGAATTGAATAGAAGAGGAAATAAGTTCAGAGAAATATCACTGAGAAAGTTATAAAGAAGATGGCGGAGAAGACCGTTGTGTTTTCCCGCTCACTTGGCCATTTTTAGAGCAACTGTTTTTCTCTTATATTTGACGTCTTTTTCTGCTTCAAGTGACGTGGAACAAATGACGCACACAACACGTCAGACACAAGACACCATTCATACACAAGACAATACGAGACCTTCCGCAGCTCATTGCACTCACCAACAGTGAAGTTTTCATTGCCAACCTCATTGATGACTTGAATCTTGTATTTGCCATTCCCTAAATGGGAGGGAACGTTCAAGACGGTCAGACTACACCTGTACAGGTAACGGCGCCGTGTGAAGGTTTCACAGGTGATATTAGCCATCAAACCTTCAATCTCCTCATACGCAGCTTCAATAAACCACACGTTACATTGATGTGGGGCAGGGAAGGCGATGACCTCAAAGGTTATCACAACTTCATTGCCTTTATTATTCACTGCGTCAAGATTCTTGAGCAAAAGATTTCTCGGAGTGCCTGTAACAGACAGAGCATGAGATCACGCGCACACACACACACATATATATATAGAGAGATATTCACGCACTTGTTTCGAACTTTGAAGTGTTTATATAATGACTCATGGATCTTACAGTTGACGTGAAGATTGAGGCTGACCGATGACTTGCTTCCGCAACTGTACACCGCCGTGTCTTCACAGCGAGCGATGAAGGTGTAGTTGGAAAGAGTCGAGTCTGTCCAGACTACAAAGTTGTTGTCGTGGTTACAGATGTACATCTGAGGTGGGGGCTGGCCATGGGATATGCACGTGAAGTGCACAAGGTCGCCTTCCATTACTGTTGTATTTTTGCTCCCACCATTTATCATGAAACACGTTGTGTAGGCGACGTCTGTAAAACAGTAATCAAACGTGAGAATAGAAATGTTTCCAGTACTGAAGTTAAGAGTTATTAACTTTTTGTAACAATAATCTGTTTTTCATACCTTTAAGCTTTATGGAGTAGTTCCGTCCTCCTGGGGAGACAGAGACAAAAATACCATAGCATTCTTCCTCAGGTAAAAGTGTTGTGTTAAACTGACAGGAACCTGACACCTTTACTGCCCTCTTTGTGATGCTCTCGTTGGTTGGTGAGGTCACCATGTCCACTGTTTCCACACTTTTGTTCTTTAATCGATAAAACAAAGATGTAGGTTAACAAATAACGAATGTTCAACAGATTTTGTTTCATAAAATTAAGCGACAATTAAGGCAGTTTAAAAGAAAAAATTGCCAAATACTAGAGAATGTTAGCCAGATTTTTTAAATAGAAAATTTAACATCAAATAAAGCTGCAGAGTTAAATTTACAGCATTCAGTATTACAAAAATAACGTATACGTAATTTTAATGGTCATTAAGATTATTATGAATGTGTAATAGTGAAGGGTTTCTGCTTCTAATCATTTGCATTAAATGTGCACCAGCAGAAAAAAATCGTCCTTAATTAATAAGGGAAAATGTTTCACAAATGCGCTTCATAGTTCCAGGAGTATTTAGTGTGTTTTAACAAAAAGTAGACAAAGCAAAATTGTTTCCTTCAGCGAACCTGTAGATAGTGGTGCTTTATGCTCTGATTATGACTTGTGACATTACAAAAGCTACATCAGGTTGCATTATTCTTTAAGTGAAATTGTGTTACAGTGTGTCACAATAGGTCTTACTTCTAGATGACTTAAGTCACAAAATCAAATTTTTGCACCAGATAAGATACACAAATGTCTATTACATTATAAACGAGAAAGTATCAGAATAACTAAATAATATTAGGATCAGTCACTCTTGTGTAAAAGATGGTTCTTACCCAGTTTTTACGTGAATACAATTGACACCCGTAGATTCCCCGTGAGGAGTAAACACTCCCGATCACACAGGACACATTTGCAGTTCCTGAGGTAGCAACTCCTTCACATGACACATTTTCTGATGGATCTAAACAGAACATGCCACTAATAAATTACAATATATCAACGAGAACAAGTGTTTTTGCAATCGTAAACACATTTTTGTCACAAAGGCAGCATTTCTTTGGTTTTGATTTCTTTCTTTCTTTCTTTCTTTCTTTCTTTCTTTCTTTCTTTCTTTCTTTCTTTCTTTCTTTCTTTCTTTCTTTCAATTTATCTCTCTATATGTCAAGCTATAGCTCTTTCTGTCTCCATCACATATTTTGCAGTTCTGTTGCTTTGTGACATATCCGAACAACACAGAGAGGAAACATTCCCGATAACGAAAGTACTTTCTCTTACACAGAGATTACATATTAGTTGATAACTACAGATTACTTGTGTGTGTAAACTCAAATGAGGATAAGGATAGACTACCCACACAAAAAACAAGACTGAGATATTACTTTAAAAGAAAATGCAAATAAATTTCAATAAATAGAAGCAAAACTCACACACGTAGTTCAGTCCACAGCGAGCTACTTGTACAGTGTTTGTGTAATTCACATAATTACACTTCAGGGCGGTACTGACAACAAGGACATTCTCATGTATCTTCGTGTTGTTCTCAGAGTTGATGGTGAGTATTTTAGTGTGGGCATCTGTTATATTTGCTGAAAAGGTTTCTTTTAAATGCTTTAATGGAGTACAGCCTTCTTCTGTACAATTTGTTAGATGATGAGATTCATTAGAACCATTTTTAGTCAAGTATAGTCTCCATTGTATTACTCCCTCGCTCTTGCAGAGGACAGAAGTGTTTTGACCAGCCGTTATCTCCACGAACCTGTCATTGTCGCAGAGCTTTACATCTGTCAAATGTCACAATAAATTATATTTTGTGTTGCTAGTTTTGTTATTTCGTGATCCCTATAGATATAGAAAAAATACATTGTTTACACCACAGGGTACATTTAGACAGCCTGCTACAGCATGACTACTTCAGACGTTTACCCACAAACATACTTGAAATGCTCTCTTTCTATCACTAGCCCTCACACACATATATTTACACTCAATCATGAGAAAGTTTATACATTACAATATACTAGAACTAAAAATCTTAGTAAATAAATTGTTCCGTTCAAGAGATGCAAGCTTTTTAAATAAGGCCTAACTTTAGACGATGTCTTTGTGTTTCATGACGTTTCAGAATAGTATGACTGTTCTGGCAACGTCTCATGAGCATCAGCCCAATACCTTTCTTAAATTTAATGCAGTTCTACGAATCATTTACTTTTTATTCAGCCAAGATCAGCATCGAGAATCAATTCATTCTTGTCTCTAGTTGTAACTACAACCCAACATATGACCTCTCACCTGTGGCGGTTGATAGACAAAGTACACACAGGAATATACTTGCAATCCAGACAGGTGGGCTTACGTAGGTAGGCATGTCCCACACATATATACTCTCACGAATGGCAGTCTCAAAACGGAACCTACTGCATTCTACGTACGTACCACCTTAGTCAGGTATACCGGCTTAGTGTAACCTTAGGAGTACAAATCTTTCATGTGCGCCATCACGATATCCTGCTGTATGTTTAGAAGGTTTTTTATGATTCACAAATTACTAGTCCTCAATCACCTCCAATCAAATTCTTTCTTTAAAAGACTATGTTTGAAGTCTTAGTGATAATTATGCAATAGATAAGTACATGCGCATTTTGCTGAGTGTTCAACTTTACCAGACTAACCAGACATTTCCGTATTACAAATTAGCCCTCAATTTGATGAATGACATATGACATGCAGCTGTGAATGTTTATATTGCCGTGTAGCGGGGATTTAGTTCACAGAAAGTAGCAGGGTAGGGATGTTTGAAACACGGATGCAATCGTTCCTGGTGACAAGAGGCAACTTCATGGTCCCCTAGGAGACAAGGTTTACTTCTCGATATCACCTCAGTTTATACTTCCTGGTTCTATGCCATTTTCTCTGACAAGTCTCTTCTGTATTTATCTGTAACGCTGTGTATTTCAAAGTGAATGGCTGTTCATATTTGGATGTTTACTTATGGGTATCATTGTGTTTGTAGGTGACGTTTCGCGCATGTCATCACACGCGATATGTATATATGCATATTTAATCCGTACGAATGAGTATTTACAAATGTGAAGTTTATATAGAAAATAATTACAAACATCTTATAAAACCAGTCTACCTTGCATTATGCAAACACATTCATTTATAAAAATATCACACAAACATTGAAAAACGTCTCCTTGTAATAGTATCATATACCATTTTCGAAACCAAATAAAATTCAACTAATTAAAAAAGTCAACTTTTCTGATCACATGATTGATCTACATACAAATGATAACATTGACGACATCGTGAAAACTACTTTCACTTTAGAGAACCTCATATACGTCTCCGGCGATATGTCGGGGTGGGAGCGACAATCCGCTCTGTGCACTAACTAGTTCCGAGACTTCTGGTGCACGTGAGAATGTGAGTGAAACAGCAAGATGTCAGGACCATCCTGCTTCCTCTTTCATACAGCTGAGCATTTGCAGGTGCCGGAAAGAATAGAATTTAGCCTACATACGGTCTTTTAACCTGAGCGACATCCTCTACCCCATTAATAGAATAGAACCGTGAAAAAGTCGGGATCTGAGATTATCAATTGTAAAACCTGTGAACTAAATTAATACTTGTCTGATACCGTACCTGTTCTTAAGAATATAAGCATCACCCAAAGTATGTTTCTAAGGTTAAATTTAAACTCTGTTTGTGCAGACTTCATTGGCAATCAGAGGTTTCTTGTCTGTCTTAATGTTACTACTTACAGATCTTAGACACATTTTCCACTTAAAGGAAGATATTACCATTGCCTGTGCTATTACTGATATTCACGTGGTGACTGAACTTAAAGTTTTGAAAACATTTCATAAATACCACTTGCAAACCGTACCTGTAACAAGGTGCCACATGCGGACAAAGAAAAACATGTCCAAGATCGGAATTCAAGCATCCAGTTCCTAATATTTTTCACATGCGATTTTAGCCTTTGCTTTATGGGGCAGCTCCAAACCGTTGACTTAGATGTGTGAAAGAAATAAAAATAAACATACAGATAGAATGCTATAAGTATCATTGGGTGATGGGGTGAAGTATTGACGATAGTAATAGTGATTTAATACAGCGGTAATCTTTATCATTCTAAAATATGTTAGAATGTACTTTACTTTAAAAAAAATTACTGTAACAATTTCTCAAAATAATAACTTTTGGTCAACCAGATGTTTTCAATCTAGTCTAAAGAATAACACTTGTAAAGTGGGTCTTCGCCAGGACACAGTTTTGTTTAACCATCCAAATGTTTGCTTTATTAAAATGTTCTCACGGTTTCTTCTGCTTCTGGCTGAAGTCAGTTCACCAGGAAATCGAGGGTTTCATGTCCTTATTGTGAATTCAAGTTTCCAAAATTTAAAGCAAAATGGCAAATGCTCTTTAGTGTCGTGTCTGGTCTAGTTAAGGGTTGCCAAAAGTGTGCTTCGAAAGTGAGCAAATCTCGTAATCCTGGCCAAACATGTGTAACGAAGGCGAGTGACTGCTGTGTCATTAGAGAATCAGGACTGCACTTTGGGGCACTGTAAGATCTCTCGACAAACCATACCGCAATTGTCACTAGTCTTTTTATCGAAACACTCCAATGCATAATCTACTAAGGAACACAGAGAAAATAAAGAAACTAGAAGAGGTAAGACTGGAACGAAGCCAACACTACCAACACGACCACATTCGAGTTTCTAAAAATAAACAGAAGCCTAAAAACTGCAAAAGCTTTTTTGATGCGACCGCAAAGTTCAGCATTCGAGAACCTTGCCAGTGGATATATTTGTTCAGTCCAGCATTTCTATCCCACTCCCATCCCGACGCTTATAGTTACCTTTAAATTTCATGAACCTGGAATATTTCTTTTATTTAAATTGCTATCAGCTCTTTCATATCATGTTTGGTTTTCTGCAAACCAATTATCCTAATCCAATATGGTGGTCCAGTATACTGTAGTGAACTCAAGGGTGGCCTTCCGTAAATTCATTGCTTGTGACATGTTAATTTATGGTTTTATATTCTTTATTGATGGGCGTTAATATTTTTAAAGTATGTGAGTGCTTGTGTGCCTCCATGTGTGTATGTGCTTGAGTAAGTGTATATGTAAGTAAATGTGTCTATGCAGTGATATCCCAGCGTGCATGGGCTTTGGGTGTTTGAACGGCCCCTATAGGGAAGTGAGACTTTGG
>SRHC01003410.1:1226428-1275913 GCA_004794325.1 Pomacea maculata | reverse complement strand
ATCGGCCTCTGCATGCACTCCATACTGTTTGTGCATTGTAAATTCTCTTTGAACACTCTTAAATAATATCGTGTGCACGCTCACTGCGTCCACAGCCTTCATAGAGGTACAGCAGTACAAACAGGAATCCAGGCCATTATAAGCTAGACCAACTGACCGCAACAACAAAAATTCCGAAGCACTTTAGGGTTTTTATTTTGAAAGTAGGAAAGGAGGTAGTCTTCATAATTTTGACAGCAACATTTGAAAAATAACGAGAATTCTACTTCTTAATTCGTAACCTAGGGTAAAATTGACAATGAACTGCCGTACCAGGCATCACACTGAAAAGAAAATGTGTGACCGACATTACATTGACAGAGATGTGTATGAAGACATTACATTCAAAACAAAGTGCGTGATCTGGCATTACATCGACAAACAAACAAGCAAACAAACAAAAACAAACAAAAAACCCAACCAAATCAACAAACCAACCAAACCAAACTAAACCAAACCAGCAAACTAAACCAACAAACAAACTAATAAACCAGCCAACCAATAAACCAACAAACCAACCAACCAACAAAACAAAGTAAGTGATCTGGCATTACATCGACAAATAAACAAAAAACACAAAACGAAAAAACAAAAACAAAAACAAAACAAAACAAGCAAACAAAGAACCAAAAAACCCAACCAAACAAACCAACCCAACCCAACCAAACAAAACAACCCAACCCAACCCAACCCAACCAAACCCCAACCAACCCAACCCAACCAAACCAAACCAAACACCAACCAAACCAACCAACCAACCCAACCCAACCCAAACCAACCAACCCAACCAACCCAACCCAACCCAACCAAACCAAACCAAACCCCAACCAAACCCAAACCAACCAACCCAACCAACCCAACCCAACCCACCCAACTAACCAAACCAAACCAAACCAACCAACCAACCAACCAAACCAACCAACCAACCAACCAACCAACCAACCAACCAACCAAACAATCAACAAACAAACAACATCGCTAGACTGTCGAGAAAATGTCTCCATAACAGAGCAGCAATGAAAGACATGGGTAACCAAGGAAACCTACGGGACCAGAAGACTACGACACACGCCACGATGGGCAGACAAGGATGGTCGGGTGTGGGGCGGGTGGGTGAGATAGGATAAGTGGGTTGAGGGGTAATGGGAGGGGCCGTCCAAGTGAATGGGTAAGTACGTGGGGACGGCTGAGAAAGTCTGGTTTGGAGGAGCCGCGCTCTGTGGCTGAAGTGGCGAGGACGAGGCGCCAGGAAGACAGACAAATGCAGACGACTCCTACCACACTGCAACCGCCTCAAAAGTCGACAGGCGGCAGCAGACGACAAACTCTCCATGGAAAGTGCAGCCTGGGAACAGCTCGTGACGTCACCAGCCCGTGGCATGGAGGCTTTTACAACTCCGAGATGTGGGCAGACATCGCAGCCTCCTTCACCAAGCCTCGTTCTGAGCCCAAAAGAGGCTCCAAGGGTTTGCAGTCTCCGAGACAGAGGTCGAGGACATGGTTCAAAGTGCGACAGCGGGAAACTAGACAGACAGCTGAAGTGGATAATAAACTCTGTGAGATTCTGGAAACATGGAGTTCAAAAGGTAACTATGATCGAGAGGAACGAAAATCCATGCAACCTTGTACTCGTACCTTGGGTTCACTGCATCGTAAAGACATTACAGCAGCACTGATACATCCAGACTCGAAATTTCCAGGACATTACCCCTACCCTTTTCATCCCCCAAGAGATATAAATGAAATACAAATTCGCTGAATATTCTAAAAAGCTAGTTCTTTTAGGCACCTCGGGAAGAAAGTTTAAAGGCAAGTTTTTGAAGATATCGTGACATGGCGGTGCAATGGAGGCAGGACAAGGCTACGATAGGTTGCCTGTTATCAAGACTTGCACTTTTGGATTTCAATCATACTTGTTACACTTCTATCAAAGTAACCTTTTTCAAGGGACTGGATTCCGATCAGCAAAACATTCACTTTTCCAAAATCTTAATGAGTCATGTCCTTCTGTTTTTGTTTTTGTTTTGTTTTGGTTTTTTTTGACACAAGACTGCAAGCATCGCACAGAAAGATAATAAAAATTATAAAGAAACTCATCCGACCACGGAAGTCCAAAGTAGAATCAATTAAGAAGGCAGCCTCCTTCATCCAACACTCGTCTCAAGCTGAGTTAGTCGAGCCAGTCACCGATGGTGCCAGCGCCTCTACCGTCCCGAAAATCGACTACAGTAAAACATTTTCAGCCCTCGACTCTTGGTCAGCAATTATCACGCGACCTGACTGACAAAGAGAAAGGAACAAAAAAAAAAAAAAAAAAAACTGAGAGAGAGAGAAAAAAAAAGAGAGATGAAAGAGCCTGGCTATTTCGAGTGCACATCTTCCAAGCTTGTTTTTAATTCATGAAGGACATTCCTTTTTTAATCGTGAAAACTAGAGTTCCAATTCTCACCTGGAGTTTTTTTCACCTGTTCCCCCCTTTCCGTTTGTCAGACAGTTATTGTTCGCATTTACCCTACCGGAAGTAAAGGCTGCCCCATTGTCACCCGAGGGGAAGTCACTCAAGATGCAACACTCTGACATGCGCAAAGAAGGCGAGAGTACAGCAGGACGACAGTTTTCCATTTACCATTCCACTGGTAAGTGTTTTACACCCAGTCGTCGTGCTCTGCTGTCTTTTATTTTTGCTTTGTCAAAAACTGCAGCTGCTACTCGCTGCATGATTCTGTCTGGGGAGACATTTTTCTGGAAGCTTCTCGTATGGGCTGAATCCGTTTCACCGCGGGACATGATGCATGCTTGCAAATCAAAAGCAAATTCAAAGTGAAACACAGCAGGGCTTGTCGACATGGCGACAGTCGTTGGCGAAACATGAATTTATACGAACTGGCACAAACTGTGCGATGACACATGCAAGCAGGCGAGGATGGTACACAGGTTCAACACCCCGACAGTAGTAACACCATCAGCAGAGGAGGAGGAGGAGAAGAAGAAGAAAAGTGACATGTCTGTTTGTCTGTCTGCGTCCTTCTGTTTGTGGACAACAAAAACTACAAACTTCATTTTTTAAGTAAAAAAAGGAGAAAATGCTAGAAAGTGAAGTTTCTTTGATTGTTTCAATATTTTCAAACCACGTTTGCTCAAAAGAAGCGCCGAGCCAGATGTAGACAGGTGGAGGTGTGGCAGTATGGTGTTACATGTCACGTGAGGCAGTCAATACAAACTGAATCTTTTAGCTCCCCATGACAATTCCAAGACCGGAAATGAAAAACTTGGAACTGCTTGAATTAATGTCCCCAATAATCATTGACAGCAGCTGTCGCTACCATCACACAGCAGATTGCCTGCGCTAAAATATTTTTTTTTTCAAATACAGAATTACATTATGTTTAAAAAAGCAGAATTAGGTGTCTATCGCCACCTTTGTCAGCATCCTCCTCCCTTCCTTTATTCCCACCACCACCACCACCACCACCACCACCACCACCACCACGTTGACACTCACTACAGTGTCATACCGCCGTTGCTAGGTTACAGGCGGCTTCTTACATCACAGACATACTGTCGTTTGACGATGCATCTTAGGCCTGGCATACCTGTTGCCAGGTAACCGCTGGGCGTTTCAACCACGTGGCAGGAGGGCGGTGCCTCGCCATCGACAGGCGAGTGAATGAAATCGTTGCAGCCGTAAAGTGATTCCAGCAGCTGCAGCAGCAGCAGCAACAACACGCCAGCAGCGACAGCCTCAACTCCCAGAAGTCTGCTCGCACTTTTGTGTTTGAAATCGTTACTTACATTCGCTGCTGACATGACTAGTAAGTTCTGGAATGGCGGGGTCAGGGGTCAGGGGGCGAGCGGAGGATAAAGGTTTCTAACATGTGACATGTGGCTTATTATTATTGTCTTTGTAAAAACCTCTCTCACAATAAAATATTCCTTAAGGAGGAGTAATGCTCTCGGCATTTCATGAATGACCTGATCACAGACTCAAAGCGTTTGTTCAGCTTTTGAGTGAAATAATTGAATTACACATGGCCTTCGTGTGTATGTCTGATGATAAAAAAAATAGAACTGAAGAAAATATTAAATAAAATGTTTGAAAAATCCGTCTATTTATGAGAATGCACATATCCAATATTTAAAAACACTTTTCTATCTGGATCAGACAAGTGCAGGTTAACCCATTCGACGATGCGTTACTGTTATATTTGTGAAGGTATAAAAAGCACTCAAATAGAACGAGGAAAGGTATAAAGTAGAGAATAAAGATCTGTGACAACGATCAACAATTTTCCTCGTCCTCCTCCCCATAATCACTTTCATTATCATCTTTTTATTCTCTTAAAATAAATTTAATTTTAATTATAATATTAACTTTCCTTCTAAAAACACAAAGTAATTAATTTTTAGATAACCTGACTTTAGAACTAACCTTTCTTTTACAAGTAATAAATAAATAAAGAAACAAAAATATAATTCCTCTACACATTGTACCGTATAAATATTAAAATAAAAACTTGTTCACACATTCGTCCATATTTGTATGATTAAAAAGGGTTTTTGTAAAAAGATTTTTGGATTCCCCGCTCTGTGTGTCTTGGAAAGAAAGAAGAAAGATAAGACGAGCTGAGGGAGGCGAGTGTAAAGACTGTCGTCGACTGATGTTAAAGCAGGTGACAGTGGGCTGAGTGCGTGTTGCCAAGGAAACGCGCTGTCTTTTGTTGCCTGTAGTAATTACCGAGGCTGTGTTCAGAAATCTTGACATCGGCGTGACGAGGCACGATCGTCTGGCAGCTCTCTGGTCCGCCGAGCAATTAACTTATTAACAGGTTTTCACGACAGCCTTTAATGTGTTGACATTCACACATCTTGCATGTTTTCTGGGCGCTTTCTACAGTTATTAAATTTGTTTTGTGTGTTTGTGTGTGCGTGCATGCGTGGAATAACATGGTCGCCATGACTCTCAGGTGTCTATACAATAATGGAAAAGATTCTGGATTTCTCGATATGAACTGCGTGACTAAAACCCGAAATAAGCGGATCTGAAATGTCCTACTTGGCTGGTAACCATGGACAAACCTTAAAAGTACTTTAAAAAATTTTTAGAAAATGTTTTCAAAATTTTAGGCTGCTTGGATTTCAAGAAGGACGCTAAAGATATCTCTGATGCTAGCTTTGAGCAAATGGCCTTTCTTAAGCGGGTATCTTGTATACAAAAAAGAACTGATGTCTGAAGGATCACCATCACGCCGACGAGAAGACAAGAGAAGAAGTGAAAGGAAAAACAAGGACGGTTTACCCTCGTTGCCACCATTTCACCGACACTGCTCTAATGGTTCTCCCAGCCTGTTCATCCTTTGTCAAAAGCAGACCTTCTCTGTTTTCTGTTTTCAAGCGCAAATCAATATGTTGAAGAGACCTCCATGGCGTAGATGAGCGTGGGTCTAATGGGATTAACATTACTGACACTTGAAATTTCCTCTTCTTTAAGAGTTTAAAATTCCGAAGAAAATAATAGGGTTCAACGAGATTCAAAAAAATGGCCTAAGCAGCTTTGAATGTCTTTTTCAATTAACTTTTCTTTTCAATTAACTTTCAAATCCAGTTTTGTTTTCCACGCAAAAAGTCCTTCGATGCCCAACATCTTCTCGGACAAAGGTTGCGAGTGATGGCATGCGGACCACCAGTGGCAGTCAGTGACATGACAGTGTTGTGGATGATCTTAAGGTCATCGACTCTGGACGTGTTCAAAATCCGGGGAAGGCTGTATTTAATCTTCTGAAAGTGCTAAGCTGTTGATAATTTTCGCAGGTTGCCACTTTGACACAGAAACAAACTGCCATAGTGACCGACCAGTAAACGTGGGAAATTTCTTTAGATGCCAGAAACTGTCCAACAAGGCAGGATTGAAGAATTCAGAGAGACAGGCAACACAAATTGTAGACTAAAAAAAGTTAAATTCTAATTGTCTTGAATATACTTACATCTAGCAGAGGACAAATATCAATGCACAGCCATGTCAACTGCTTTGTATCTCACCTCCTCTGATACGACCAAGTAAGTCAAAGAACTAAATTAAACTAAATTAAGCGAAATAAAATTAACTGACAGATAAACTAAGTTATTTTAGACAATGAACACCTTTCTTTTAGAAAATCCTCTGCACAACCCTCAGCTAAACTGAGACTAACCCTCAAGAAAAAAAAAATCAACCAAACAAACAAACAAACAAAAAACAAAAACAAAAAAAGAAATCAAACAAAAACAAACAAACAAAAAACAAAACAAAACAACAAAACAAAAACAAAACAACAAAACACAACCTTAAAACAACAACAAAATAGCCCAAGGTTTAATACAATTGGCTACTCGAAACCAAACTGCGGTTGAACCTTGCGAAAGGTCATCCTCATCTTTTCTTGCCATGCCAGTCGGAATGTGGCAACAAAGAGGAGAGAATTCGTTTTCTGTCTTTTCGCGTTGGACTTCGCCATGTAATGCAACCCCTGAATAGTAATCAAAGCTTCTTAGGGATCGCGTTCGGTCAACATTCACGAGCGATTCCGAGGAATTTTGCTGGTGGTCGATAGTTTCGGTCAGCCCCGAGAGTTTGGCGCGGCCTCAAGTGTTCGGCAGCATCGAGGTCAAGAGGTCGTCGAAAAACAATTGGCCGTCCAGGTTTGTTGCTCAGTGCATTATTGATTCAAATATTCATTATTTGTTCTTTGTATTTTGTGTTAAAAACTGTGTGTAACTTGTAATCAAGAGGTCTGACAATAATGCATGCGTGGACACACACACATACACAGGGAACAGGATTTTATTATTATAAACACACCTTAAAATAAAAGGGAAATTACATTCTAAGTGTTTACCATCATGTTATGTATCAGAATGCCATTTACGGAAACTTTAGACCCGTGGTCAGTAAAACCGATGTAACATTTGATAGGACTGGGAGGGACTTGAAGGGACTTGGAGGGACCACAGGACCACGAAGGTAGTGTCCTAGGGTCCTCGACCATCAAAAAGCCATGAAGACGATGGAGCTGTCACACCGATCCCTCTACACCATAACAAAATTACGGACGAAGGCACATTATGAGTTACTAAAATTTAAGTTGCTGAAATAAAACTGTCCGAACATTTCGATGAACATTTTAAAGATATTATCAGTTATAAAGAAAACAACACCTTACTTCCCGAGTACCCGAAATTTAAGCCAATGAACGCGCGAAAATTTAAAGTGCTTGAACAACAACAGAAAAATATTCTTTCATAAGCCAGCAGTTCAAACACACATCTTTATTTACCTGCACATCATACACGCATGGGCAGAGCACTGTCGTCAAACATGGACAACTTTTTAATACCTCTGTGCGTAAAATGGAATCAAAAATTGATTTTAAGTTCGGTTTTTTATTTTTCTGAAGCGCGTAACATGTTTTTTTATTGAAGCCCAGAAATTCCCTGGCGCTTTGAAACGTGCCATCGGTGGTTTGGCCAGATTAGCCTGTGATCGCAGTGTAAACTGCGAGCCAAGAAAAAGCACCACAGTCATAAAGCAAGGCGGCCCACCAAGGCTTTTCATCCCGACAGAGTAATATTGTCATCTTAAACAAAATCTGATTCAGTGTTTTACTTGCATAAAGAAAATTCCTCTCGACAGCACTGCCGACAGGAGCTTTTGTTTCTCAACCTCGTGGACTCTTTGAGAGAGGAAAGCAGGGATGCTCCAGTCTGTATCGAGCAATGACGAATCCCTTTTCCAGACCAACCTCTCGTGGAAATGCGCGCGCACACCACTCTCTTCTCGTCGTCCTCCTCCTCCACACACACAACATCACCGATGATAAAACATCATCCGACAGTATCCCATCTCGTTTTCTCTTTTCTCGGTCATCAACACCTGGAAAATGGTGGAGCCACCAGCTCTTCATCTTACATGTGACATTATCCTGCTTAATCCCGGGCTTAGCGATTGTTCTGAATCATTCATCTGACCCCAGGTCAAAGATATCCTGTTGACTCCATCGACATTTTGGAATCATTAATTGTTTGACTCATCTCATTGGTCAGTGCTCTGCAGGCTGTTAGGAACTAAACAGCTCATTACTGAGTAAACTAACGAGTCCTGACATAGACTGTAAGGGATGACCAGCGGTTGCTCACCGAGGTTGTTTCTCTAAGAATAATGATCAGCTGTGGAACAGAGATCACCATCTTGTTACAAAACTCTGTAAACTCATCTGAATTCTTGAGTGTCACTACTAAAAACAAAAATGTTATCATACTTATTATGTAATGACAACAACAATGCTATCATCCTTTAAGCCGCTTTGCTTCCTTTCATCGGTTTGAGTAAAGCTGGAAAGTCTTGAAACAAGTCAGAAATGTTTCGTTGGAGCAGAATTTTATTGGCATCAGTTCTATCCGACAATTATTCTTTCTCGCCGAGCATTTCTCTTTCCATCTCACTCTTTTTAGGATGCGTTTTGGGAGAAGAAAAAGAATTAAGGGTATAATAGGAAAATGACTTGAAATGAAGATGTTTTATGAAAAGAACGATTGAGTCTCAGCTAGAATGTGCCAGAACTCTCTGAAATTTAATTACCTTCAGCACTTAGCGGATCAATGTTCCTCTGAGTCACGACAGAAGCCTCCACGCACGATTGTTTGAAAATTATGCTGCGCCCTCGCCGACCAGCCTGTAGCTGTGGTCTTTGAAGCCCAGAAAACAACTGATCTTGTAGAGGGCTTATTCATTGTTCGCTTTTAGTTGTCTCTCCTACCGCAGGCTATGAAATATTTAAAAGACTTCATAAATCCCGCGAGAGGAAAGTGTGTGAGAGAGATCGAGAAAAACAGACAGACAAACTCTCGGTACACGGGTAATAGAAAATAAAATAGGAAATTTCTTACAACCTCCGAGTTAGAAAACGCCTTTGATCATCTTGTTTGGTTTCGGTTTAGGAGGCAGCGAAAATGAGAGTTTCAGAGCATCAGCCACGCAAAAGATGAAAAGGTGAGAAGGTTGGAGGTTAGAAGATGATTTTCTGACTGTAGTCGATAGAGTAGGTAAGTGAGAGTCGACAGTAGTGCAACAAGGTCGCTGGCAAGCTGTCACGTGGTGGAGTAACAGGGCGGGGACAGCAGCTAGAGGCATTTCCGCTTCGTGCCGGAACTTGCGAGACCGCGTGATGCAAACGCTAGAGGCATGCTGGGTAAGGGTCAAGGTCGAAATCTACGACCCGGGTGGAAAGGTGGCAAAAGTGCGTACGTGTGTTTGTACTGTAGTCTGCTTTGATGACGAGTGGTGATGAGTGGCAGCCAGCGGGATGATGTAAGAAAAAGCACGGGACGCACTCACAAAACGACCATTGCACGCGCATCCAAATATACCTAATAACACAAACACAGAGATATATGTGTACACATTATGGATGAGAAGTAGCATGCATGCGACGTTGTTTTTGTTTTTGTTTTATTATTTTTATCCCTTTTGTGTTCTCCGCTTTCTTATTCAAGTCTTCCCGCCACAGTTTTTGGAAAAAAATTGACTTCTGGGTTGAAAACAGCAGTAGACAGCGACAAGCAGGCTGAACAGCAGCAGCAGCAGCAGCGACAACAGCAGAGAACGCATGACAATCGGCAACAACCCCCGGTGACCTTCACGGGCGCGCGCCCATTGTGCTGCTTCATCGACCCGCTGCAAGCGATGCGAGCACTTGGAGATGTCGGCACTCGCTCTTTGATGTCTGCAGCCAGCTGTCGGCGGCAAGATGGTGGAGGGGGTGCACGCTCGACACCCATCCACCCCCACCCACACGGCATGTTCGGGTCACATGACTGACGTGACGGGGGTGATTGGAGTTGTGCGGCGAACTTTGCACATTCCTCCCTCGCTCTCTCTCTCCTAACCCCCACACCCTGCTCGTAAGAAGGAACACTCCTAAAAAATAAACAAAACAAGGCAAACGTGATAACATGAAGAAATCCCCTTTCCTCCCACTCCTCGCAAGCACGCACGCGCGCGCGCACACACACACACACACACGAAGACTAACGTTATTACAGAGTTATGTCCTCCTTACCGTTACTCGTGTCGTCATATTAGAACGGTGACACGTGCTTGTCAAGGGGTCGATATGCCACCCAGCCTACCCGCAGCCGCACTTTTTTTCTCCATTCTCTCTCTTTCTCTCACTCTCTTCATTTTTGTATGTTTTTGATGAGGTGTCTGCGCCACTGACCGCCCCCGCTGTGCACGTGCAGAGCTGTTCACATCCTGTGTCTGTCCTACTCTCGTAGTGTTGTTTGCTCGTGTGATGGTGTCCTACTTTAAGCCTATGTCATGGCAGCTTTTGCAGCCAGTCTGCTAGTCATGGTTAAAAAGTGTCTAGCGAGCAGTGGAGTTAGTTCTACCCTTGGGGTAGCGGCACGTGCTCACAGCAAACACACAAACACACGCTTGCAGAAAGATTAACACTTAGGTGTAGGTACACCCGCGGGCATTCCGTTACATCACGAACTTATATTACTGGACTGCTGGCAGACGACTTTTTCCAACTATTAAAATGAGGCATGAGACGACAAAACTTCCGGTTTATTTACATTCATTGTTCAGGCTCGCCGAGACTAGCAGTGGATCACTTAGCAAGAGGCTAAACGTTGGTCTTGGCAGACAGACAACAATCCACCTGTACACATCCATAGTTATATGACAATAGTTTATATTCATCCGCAACAAGACCTCTACGTCCTCTACACCTGTCGCACCTTTTTGTCAATATATTAAAATATTTCAAACCCTGACATCCTCGATCATTAATGATTCCGCCACAATTTCTACTTAACCAAGACGCCGATGGGCAGGCATGAAATTAGTCTGCAACAACAGCAGCTCCATCTGTAGTCTCGATGTAAACGGTTTTCTCACCTCCCCTTCCTCACCTGACTGAGCGCCGCACGACTTGGCCGACAGGGGGCGCTGTTGTTTGGCCAGAAAACACACAGCGATCGTCGCCGGAATCCTGTCTCCTCCACTGTCGTTTGGAAGCTGCAAATCTTCTCCTGTTCTGACAAATCTGCTCAGTTATTGTTTTGCTGTACCGCTTGCGAGCCGCTGTCATTACGGTGATCAACAAAATGGATCGCGAGGAAGACCGGTAGCTCAGGAGGGAGTAGGGAGAGAGAGAGGGAGGAAAGTGGGAATATTTTTCTTCTTTTTTTTGTGTGTGATGAGTCGCTTGCTGAGCATCAGACGAATCACTCCACACCATATCAGTGTTGCCGAACTTGTGATTCCGGTGTTAAGGCTGATGTATAGGCGGAGAACCATTGGCTCAGCTTACAGAGCTGAAAGCCTCTTCTCCCTTCTTACACAGACATCGAATATAATCCTTTGTCATCGCCAAGTAATACGAGACTGTCGTGTTTCTTCTGACACTCCAGTCTTTTTTTTTATTTATAAAGAAAGTTTTCTCAAGATATCACTATAAAGGGCGACGATGGCAGGAGAGTAAGAACGGGTAAGACAGGAAGAATAAAGAGGACAGAAACACAAATTGTTGAAAGATCTGTTCAAAAGAATTCTGTTACGATGTATGTCTTCAACAAAAAGACAAATTATTGTAAAGATATCCCAGATGTTGGGAAACTGGTTATTTGATGTAAAACGATTATTTTATTTTGAAGACTGATGATAAATGCTGGAGTTTATAGATAATTATTTTCATAAGACGACAACAACAAATTGTTTATCTCGCCGAGGCACACACATTCAACCATGACACATACAAAGAGAAACAAACGATGAAAGAGAAAGAGAATCACACAGATACGAAAACCAGGAACTTGTATTACTGAACTGCTTGCAGACCATGTTTTTTTTTCCAGTTAACTACTAAAACGAGGCAGATGTGTATAAAGCTTCCGGTTTAGTCACAGTCTTTGTTAAGGCTCGCCGAGACTAACAGCGGAGAACTTCGCAAGAGGCTAAGTGTCGGTCTCGGCAGACAGACAGCAGTCCACCTATAGATATCCATGGTAAAACGAACGCACATACACACACAAACACACGTGTGTCAGATTCACGAGCTTGTCCTTTCATTTTGGGAGAGAGAGTGTGAGAGACAAAGGGAGAGAAAGAGGTGGGGGAAAGACAGCAAGGAAGTAAAGTTGTTGACAACAGTTCATAATAAAGTTCATACCAAACTGAGTGAGAGAAAAAATAAAAACCCTTCATGTTCATACTACATGATGTGAAGCTTTGATTGATGCCGAGCGGACATGCGCAGAGAGCGCGTCAGGCCGGAGTTAGTGTCCTTGTTGCCGCTAACAACATTAACAGATCAACTCACTTCCTGTGCGCCGAGTCGAGGCGAAAGGAGAGAAGTGTCTGAGGGCTGTATTGACCCACTGCATGGCGAAAAGCAGCAAAAATGAAGATTTGGCTCTCGGATATTTTAAATTAGACCGCACTTTGGGAGGCCTTGGGGTTTGAAGAAAAACTTCAGATGGGTTTAAATCTGGAACAACTCTCAAAAAGGTAGGCCATTAGCGGCGCAAAATAAAGGAGGAGGGGCAAAAATATTCCACCCGTCCTCTCTCGCCGTGTAAGTAGAGGCTGTGATGACGTAGTCAGAGTACTTCAAGTGATGTCCTGTGGGGTGGATGTTGAACACTATTGTCTACCACATCCACAACAAATAGCGGTATCCAGAAATTTGTTAACTGACTTTTTTTCTTACCTGTGCTGATATAATAAAATAGAATTATGAGAACTACAAAGTTTTCAGGGGAAAATGTCCAGCAACACAGATTGCTTAAAAGAATAGATTAGTTTTTGTGTGGTGATGAGAAAGACAATTTTGATATTAACGATTAATGTGAAAACATTTGAACGTGTGTCATTTAGAAATACTTGATTACCAGTTAATGGTGTAATTTTTAGAGATGATTCCATAAAAATTGTATACTTTACAGAACCACAGTTTATAGAATTAGGTTTTATAGAACTACACTTTATTCAAGAAAAGACTATATAGCTCGCTGTTCTTTTTAGAATTATCTATCATAAAAATATTCTGTACTTTATCCAATCGTTCTCTAGAGAGGAGTAATCTGAATACTGTATAGAATTATATTTTATTATAGCATTATACATTAGTAACTCGGTACTCGTTCACAATGACGTCTAACCCTCTCGTGCAGGATTTAGCAAGATGTTCAAGAACCGAGCGAGTGGTCGAGCACCGACACAAAATTCTCTCAAAAATTTTCCTCGAGGACCACAGTTTTCGAACACACTGCAATTCGAGTGCCAAGATCCTTTAAAGATTCTTATAGAATAACGAAGTATAACGATTACAACTAATGGGTTCTACCAGTTACCATCACGTGACTTTGTTGACCATGCAAGCAGTCTGACATTTTGGTCAAAAGTTTTCGCCATATCTCTGCTATTCTCTCTGAAGTGAGTGTCGGAGATGTGCAGGTCTGGTTTCTGACCTTTTTATAAAACAGATAATATTCCTGCATGCACAGTGTCGAGAACATCTCTAAATCTCTATTCACGAGTGGCATTGTCAGTTCGTGAATCGGGCAAGATCAACAATTCATTTTGCAAGATTTTCTGAGGGACAGGTTACACCTGGCATACAAAACACTGACTTTTACAACAATAAAATAATTCAAGTACATTCTAAGTACTCAGCGTTGTCCAAGAGGGTCACAGGGACACGTGATCACGTGATCCAACACTGCTGCTGGTTCCAGACATCTTTCTTTCTCGCTCTCTCTCTCTCCTTTCATTGGCAGCCTCTGGAGAGGCGTCCATGTCAGTTACGTCACATTTTTTTGAAAGCAAATTGTTCTGCCAGCAGATTTTTTACTTTGGAGCCAGCGGTGACATAACGGAATATATAAACATGAAAATAAGGAGAGAGAGCTGGAACCGAGTGCAGTCTGTAAGCTTCCCTTAGACATTGGAATATTGGAACACACACACAAGCGCGCGCACCACCACACTCTGTGTTTTGTATAATATCCGGTATATAAATACTTATAAACTATTTTATTGCTGCCATTCATGTAGTACCTATAACCTTTTTCTTAAGGTTTAACAAATTTCAGACATTTTTTGAATTGTTATCATTGAGTTTAAAGGAGTTGTCGTTGATAAGCCTGACTCAAAATGACCACCGAGCTATGTTATGTCATTGTATTTGTATAATTGTAAGCTACATTTAATGACTAAATTTTAAATGAACATTGACTTGAGGTAAGTGACAGTTAAAAACGTTGACATTTTCTCTTTTAGAGAGAGAGGAGAGAGACAGAGAAAAATGAAAAATAAGAAAGAAAGAGAGAAAAAGAGAACTAAAGAAGAGGACCAGGAGAAAGAGAGAAAGAGGACGAGGAGAAAAAGAGAGGAAGAGAAATAGAGAAAGAGGAAGAGGAGAAAGAGAGAAAGAAACGATGGTGGAAGCAAGCAGGAAGAATTATGAAGTTTTAAACCCTCATTCAGCGCATCGATTTGAAGGTAGATAAATAAAGCGAAATGACCCCCATGCGCAGACAAGAGGATCCAGCATCTGGCAGGTCCGTTAGCGACCCTAATGCTGGGAACTGAGACTGGCTTAGACTGAAATGAAGTAGCCCCCGCCACACCCGATCATCACCCGAACCCTAACTCGACACGAGGCACCGGGCGAGGACGGATGGCGAGGCGTTGGCGTGGGTGAGGCAGGAAGACGGGAAGAGAGAAGCAGGGGGCCTCGCGCCGCCATGGGCCCCTGTCACGTGGGTAATTAAGACAGATGTTTTTCTGTGAGCCAGAACAAGGCACCGGCGTGTCTCTCGCTGTCGTGACCCCGCTTTGACGGAACCCGAGCAATTACTCTTTAAATACTGCGACTGCAGAGGGGAGGCACATTTAGAGGTATGTTGCAGACAGTCTGGTGACTGATGGGTCTGGGCTTTTTCAGGATACGATGCAGGTGGTGGAGGTGGAAACTAGGGGCACAAGAAGTGGGGAAAAAAAGAGGAGGAGGAAGGACTGAGAAGAAAAGAAAATGTAATACCTCCGCATCCAATGGTGGGAGTGACAAAAAAAAATAATCCCAGGAATAATAAAAGAGATCTCAAATTGTACGATTTCATCTCGAACCCTTTTACCTTAACTGCCATTTCGTAATTGCTAAAATAAACACTCCTTAATCACAAAGCAACTAAGTTTAAGCGTTTTTGAAAGTCCTTAATTTTTCCGGGTAATGAAAGAGTAAAGGGACCGTCGCGAAAAAAAGACAACGCCATCGACAAGCACTCCACAGACCATACAGTCGCATCGAATAAATCGACCAGGAACTGCCGCCGGAGGCAGGGGGAGAGAGAGAGAAGGAAGAGGAGGAGAAGGAGGAGGATGAGGAGGAGGAGGATGAGGAGGAGGGTACCCGCGAGGCAGAGCAGTTACTGTTGCCAGTTGGCGGCTCCGCAGTCCTCCGTGCAAGTGCTCGGCGGAGCGAGTCAATTATTCATGGGATCATTTGCTGTGCAGCCAGCTTCGCCATTATTGAATTCCTTCCCAAGATGCATCGCGTTGTGGAGCAGCAGGAAGGACATAATCCTCTCATTAATTTTCAATAGCGACACCATTGTTTTCAGCGCGGGCTCCCACGTTGCTGTGCGCGGCCTGACGCCACTGGCGGCCTCCTTGTAATTGCGTTGTACCCGCCACAGCGAGATTTACGGGTACTTTTCACTTGACTTGTACACGCGGGGTGTGTGTGAGGGCAGTGGAGGAATTCTATCTACCCACCCTTCCTTTCTCTTTCTCGATTTTCTATTTTTATCTCTCTATCAAACAAACTAGTGGAAGTATTGTCTTTGTCAACCACAAACACAACTGCGTGTGCGCGTGAAAACTCTCTCTCACAGATAGACCAACCATCTACTACACCTCACTACACTATGTGGAGAAATAACAATAAAAAAAAGGAAATAAAATAAGAGAAAAAAAATATCACCAAAGTGATGGTGTATCTGGAATAAAAAGGTAGAAATTAGGTCAAGAGTTAACAAGCAATTATCAGTCAAAAATCAACATCAATATCGTCATTTTCCTTTTCATTCTTGACGAGCGTTTGTAAGTGTTGGACAAAGTCTTTTCTAAAGGTTGTTTCTAACAAGACAAAGTGTCGAATCGTCAAAGCTATGAAATTCCTTGAAGTTCCGTTCTTCTGGTAATGCCTTGTCCAACAAGGTTGGTCACACATCAGTATGTTGACCAAAGCTCTCACGTCTCTAACTTTTTTTCAAAACCTTTGGCTTCTCGTGATTTTCACACACAGCTTTGCCAAACTTGTTGAAACAGATGCTGGAGGACATTTGCCTGGTTGAGGTGGTTGATTCGTTTCTTTCTTGTCTTCCCAGAGTAATGTAGTTAGAGAATGTGTTGACAAGCACACACACACACTTTCTCTCTCATTCTCATACCCCTACATTGACATACCCACTCGTACATCCACGTAAACATATTTATATCTCCTTGACATATCAGTGTCTACTCCTCATTATCTGGCAACCTCACCACAGGGGGACTGCAATAGTTTGGTCTTGACAGTAAGTCCTGCACGGACACGTGAGTCTTGCCAAACAGGAAATACAAGATCTTTGCATGGTAATGAAAACACAACTTGTAAATGCTTAGTCTCCTGTTCGTGTCATTTACACACACAAATCGTGGTTCTCCTCTCGGCATAAACACGTGTTGGGGGGCAGAGGTCACTGACGTCAAGGAAGCCATTACCCTGTTCCCTAAGGACCAGCTTCCAAAAGGAACAGTTTGCAGACGCTGTACAGCACCTAGATGTCGGGTTTACAAGGACCCTGGGGACCATGTCTGACATCTATTGTAAATAGTAAGTACACTAGGCATCATTGGCAACCTCTGTTGTCAATCGTAAGCACACCAGAGACCTGTTGTAGCCAGCAAGGATGCTGGAGATGATTTCCTGCATCTGTTGCAACAAGTAGTGGAAGTAGTTCTCTGTGAACCTTGACTTCCTCTGTCATCTTCAAGATTTCCGTTGGTGGTTCATGATGTCCACTAAAAATATCTAAACATTCATGATGATGTCTATTTTTCCAGACTTTTTAATTGTTTAATGAACCAAATACTTACCAAAAACTTAACTTACATTAAAAACACACGAGTTAGCATGTCGACATTGTCTTACAAATAATATTTACAAATGCGTTTTCAACCAGGTGTTGGTGTATGCAAATATTGTGATGTTGTCTTATCCAACACGTGCACATTATCTGTTTTCATCCAACTGACTGAACTGAACGCGCGTCCGTGTGTTTGGAGGGAAATAAAAATGCACAAACTTTTGATTTTTGCCTCCAAGGAGTCCAGAAGAAAAAGCGAGTGACACCTGACGATTAGAAGTCGGAGCCTGAACAAGAGCTCATCATCTGGCCACACTTAGCCACGCCCTCTTGGGTTGTTAGTGGCTCCCCTGGCGGCCGTCCTGTTCACTATTCTGACGTCACAGACATGAATTTGTCATGACCGTTGGCAGATTCAGGGAACATTTAAAGCACAAAAATCACCACTCATGGGGGCGCAAAACGCTCGTCATTACTGAGAAACACTTCGGTGGGAGAGAGGAGGGAGGACGGGAGTTGTTGGGGGACTCACAGACTTTCTTCTCTGTCATCTCAAGAAGAGATAGAAATTTAAGAAGATTAAACCCCAGCGGTTAAGTGATATAAAAGTTTAGCAATTACAATACTTAAAAAGTTAAGCTCTGGGACGGAATGTACTGACAGGATAATGAATAAGCAGAGAGGAGAAAAAAAGGTGAACAAGCCACGCGGTGTCTTTACGTCCTCGTGGGACGCACGCGCTCGGTTTGCTGTGGCATGTAGACCAAGAAATGGAAATGAGAGGTTTATGAGTGCATGAAGAAAGTGAGTGGCTAGTTGGATGAATGTTTTGTTTCAACATGTTCATTAGAAAAGTTCACACACACAGACGCATGCAAGTATGTTTGTGTGTACACGTGTGATTGCCTTTGTTGCAAATTCTCTACCTTTACCAGGGTTGGAAAAGTTGTAAAATGTTTCTAAACTTAGTCAAAGATTCGTTCATATTTTTCTTGTTGAAAGTGCCGTAAAAATATGTTCAGAGAAAATTGTGTTTTTATTTTTGTTGTTGTTGTTGTTTTCTCTAATTAATACGAGTTCCAGTTTCCGTTGAGAACACCCCAGTATGATGCCCAATAGTCCGGGGTCCGTCAACATGGCGCCGTCCAGTTGCCTGACCAGCAGCTAAGAATGCAGCATTGAAGGAACCGCTGGGCACATAACTTTCTACATAATTAGAGCCCAGGGTGGTCACCAGAGATGTGACTTGCCAGTGCTGTATATTCGACGAGAGGGCGCGACCCGTGCCTGACCCGCGTGGAGGTCAAAGTGGACACAAGTTTTCGCGAATCGATTAAGCAAACAGATGGACGAGCTTCTTGTGAACAATTATTGCGGCCATATGCTCCTCGAGGACTAAGAAACAACCTGTGAAAAGTGCCAGACTTTGCCACACAGACTCTCCAGCCCTTGCCAACCCTTGCCAGACCTTGCCACGTCTTGCCAGACCTCTTGGCTCCAGAGTGACAAGGTTGTGTAAACGATTCTGTTGTTCTGGTGCAATCGAAATTTTTGTTTTCTTTCGCTGGAGTTTTAGCATGAAACGCGTTCAACTTGAAATTATTTTAGAGGTTTTTTTTAGGGTATTCTTATTTGTTTTACTAATTTGAACTTGCAGAAATAAATTTTCTTATGCAGTTGACAAGATGTCTTCTTACAAGACCTGGTTACCAAGGAAAACAAGATTATTTAAAACATTTATCTTATACTTACAGTCTGCTCATCTGCCTATTGCCCTAGAGAAGAGAACTCATATCTCTTTACCTGATGTAAATGTTTTCTTACAGGTTCAGCACCAAACATAAACTTCAAATCGTTGGAAGAGTGCACAAAAATTAGCGATGTCATTAAGATGTCACAAAATCCGCTCATTTAAAAAAAAATTAATTTGTTTCATAAAACACACAGCAAGATTGTCATAACTTCTCATTTCTGTCTTCACTAAAGGCTCAAACCAGACCTTCATGTCAATGAACATTGACAGCTTTGTCACTTGGCGGCAAGTCAGGTCCTTTACACAAATTCTTGTGAGACTTGCGGTTATTAAACACCTGTATCTCTGTAATGCAGGTGAGTTTTTCCTAAGATGTTGACTAGAAATCATGTAACTTCATGTCTGATATTTTGTTTTTGTGGTATTAATATGATTTTACTATGTGTGGGGAAATCAGGGAGTGGAAGATGTGAAAATATTTTTCAGAGTGTTTGAATAAAGGCTAATTGATATTTGTCATCAAGACTGGCATGGAATTGTTAGGAAAGCTTTCTTGAATGTAGATAGTTTTTTCAGTTTATAGAATATTTAAATCGTCTTTCACTTGATGTGCAATTCTGACCGATGTTCAACACTCAGAGATCCATGATGCTCAGATACATTTCCACTCCGTGTTTCATGCCTCAAGCAACATTGTTTGTTTTGTTATCAATCCAGGCGACAATGTTAATTAATGTCCTGTCATCTCTGTCATCTCTCTTTGTCTAAGTGTTATGGAGTCGGAAATGCATGTTATGTTCTAATATCACAGTGAATTGAAAAATATATAAAAGTGTTTAAAACACTCATGTGCTTTCCCTTTATCTCTTCTGCTAGCAAAAGCTAACACGTATATAGTTAATAATAAAAATTATATCAAAATACATCGTTGAAACATTCGAAGTGTGAAATTTCATGAATAGTTATTTATTTAATTCTTTATATACAGCTTGTGTAGTTTATCATGTATATTCTTTAGCATTGTATTGTTTTCTATTGTATTGTGTATTGTGGACTGTTTCGAACCCTTAAATTTGGTTCAAAGACTTTTCATTAAATAAATTTAATTTAATTCAATTCTCTTACAGAAGGAGAACGTCTGTTTTATCTTCATTTATTTTGGCTCATCCATAATATAATACTTGAAATGCAATCCTAGAGGCTCTGGATGGTTATGTGTCTGAGAGAGAGAGAGAAGATGGTGGATAACGGATTATCATTTGCAAATGATTTAATAACAGATCAGAATAAACTTGAATCAGAATGGACAACTGATTGATGTACATAACCATAATAGTACCAAGTACACAGCCTGAGGGAACTTCAGAGGGAACGGGTACTGGTGCAGACCCCCGAATGCTTACAAGAATTTGTTTAGAATTAGTGTCGGCCTTTAAATGTAACAAGTAAACCAATCTATGAACTTTTTGTGTGCTAAGGAGTCACGAACACTTGTGCAAGCAATCACACAAGTTACATTTAGCTGTCCGCTTCTCCCGACTCTAAAGAAAAAAAATACTAATGAAATTTCGATGAAAGAATCTTTTTTAAAAAAATGAGAATAAGCCACCCCACTGATTAAAACTTCTTGAAAATCGATACAAGCTGGCAACAATGACAAAGTTTATCGACGAAAAGACTGATGTGAAGTTGTGGGGAGCTGCTGTTCTTGTCTCTGCTCGTGAGGCTGCTCACAAGATGATTTTACTCATCCGACATTGAGCAATGTAGAGTCTCTTCCTCTCTTTTACTTGACATTCTGGCAGATGACTCACCTGTCGCAGTGATGAACTACTACAACTACAACAACAGCAGTGAAGACGACGACACAACGCACCTTGGGGGCGAAATGAGGGAAGGAAGGTTAAGCGCCTTATACCTGTTGTTGTTAAATGATGTCTGGAGTCCACAATGCTCTTTGTTACAAAAAAGCTTTTTACCTCCAGAGCATCTTTGCCACCGTTTTATAACTGCCAGCCAGCGGTAAAGCTACATTCATGGGGCTCAGAAACCACTTTATACCCACGGAATCAAGGTACTTGCCCTTGATTTTCTCATGTTGCCACAGCAACGACTTAACCTCGGTTCATAAGTACGGGACCAGGTATGGGAACCGGGTATTCACGACACACAGTCTGCACGCAGACAGACAGACTGTCACAGCAAGTGTTTATTCACACCGAAAAATACAAATGTGGCAGTGAGCTCCCCATTAACTTTATTATTGTGATTTTTATTTTGGTGTTATTTTCTTTCAAATACAGTTTGAACATGAACCGACGAGTGCAGTGTCCTTTGAAGATGGTGCATCAGACACGATACAATCGTTTCAGCAGCCGGCAGAATCAAGGATTTCTGTTTCAAACAAAGAGGAGCAGAGAATATACACAAGAATACACAATTAACTCCCCAAGGGACACTACCAGTATCACATTCAAAGACTCCGAGTGGGGGCTCCGTGTTGCATACCAACACGCATGGCATCATACATCAACATCCGGGGAGTCCCACCAGAGTAGCAAGGTTGGCGATGTCCGACCCAATCGCGTCAATAGTAACTTGTGATCAACTTGTGATCAACTTATCAGATACGGACTGTCCGACAAACCAAGCAAATAAAATTAACAATATTGTATCTTAACCGTGTTAGGTCTTGGCCTGCCTTAAGGAGTCAACCAATGATATTTAGAAGGTTGGCAAGGCCGGGTATCCAGACCCCAATCTACGGGTAAGGGAGGTAATTCACATCGCGACGGATGTGACGCAAACACTGTGCTACACAGAATCTTTGTGAGTCCTCACAAACAGGAAGTTGAGGAGACGACACGTGTACTGCACAGGATGATGATCACGTGATGCAAGCGGCAAGACGCTCAGGTCTCCAGTTACAGTTGGACAACGAACATCCTGGCCACGGACACAGGGTCGGCAACTCTTTCCTAGGTGTCAGGCCTGTAGCTTGACGAGTGAGACAGGATAACGAGAGCCCCGGGTGTAGTCCCTGATACCCCTGGTATAATGCTGCACAACTTGAGCTTTGTTTTAAAAATCTTGAGAAGATAAGATAAATACAAGTTCTGACCGTTAGGTACACTAAGATGTATATATATAAATAATAAATATTTATGTAGCACTTTTCCATGGTAGACTCAAAAAGATTCACAGGTGAAAAAAGCATCAGAACCTAATTTAATAAAAATGTTTATTCTCCTCTATCTCGTTTGCGCGCTCAGCTACCTACCCACACAAAGTGTAAATAAACACACTTTACAAACATACAGTCCAGAAACTGTTGAATAAAATCAGATTTTGAAAAAATCAAGTTATGATTTAAAGAAGGTCAAAGTCTGAGTGATGTAGGTGGACAAGTCGAGGGCAAAGACCTCTGTCCATACGTCTTTGAGTTGATGGAATCACTTTTTACCCGTTTGAAATCATTTTATTGCATTAACAAACAACCAACTTTACAGACAGCACAGAACAAAGAACAAAACAAGTCGTCAAACATTAGTAGTTTGGAGTTTGTTTGGTTTTTTTTTTTTGCAAAATTTTCCAGGATAAATAGCCCTTCATATCCAATTAAAAAATATCGAATCCAAACAAAAGCTTTAATAATCTCTAAACTTAATATTTTTATATCACCTGATTAAAAAGTAATAATAATAATAATATAGCGAAGTATGTAATATCTGGCAGAGATGAAAATGTTACTCATCAGCTTCTGTATTTTTTGGTATCAAACTGGTTTTCTGATCAATAAATAAATAAAGATGAAAGGCGGCCATCACACGCCAGGCCCGACAACTGCGGCCGTCAGGTGTACACAGGCTTTGCTGCTTTATGTTCGAGGCCCACAATTACCTCGTGAAAAAAATCTTAATGTGTTCAAACAGGCAAAAAGCACAGAAAGCTGTAGCTGCATGTTCAGGTTGAAGGGGAGACTAATACGTGGCGATGTGATGCTGACACCAGGTGGCGGCACTGCTGGGGGACACGTGGCCTGTGCCCTGGACGTACCGAGCGCTTCTGGCTCCTGAGGCAAAATGAAGACCCTGTCCCCAGTGAACATCAGTTAAATTACTTGTTTATTTACAGAAGTAAGCTAATAATTGTAGTTCATTAAAAATACTCAACCTGAATATATTAGGATTGAAAGAAGGAAGTGCTGTGTTTGCGAATAAATAAAATTTAAACGGGTACACGTCTGTTTTAAAAACTATGAACTGCAGTCAGTGGATGAAGCTCGCGACTTGAGACTACAAAAAAAAAAAAAAAAAAAATTGACATGAAAAGGTAAGAAGGAGATTGGTAAGATGATAAAAAGGTAAAGGTATGGTAGATGGGACTGATAAATAGATGTATGCTGGTGAGATGGAGGTAGAGATGCAGGTTGAAGAGAGATAAATCTCCTGGTCAAAGAAATGTAGGTCTGCCCATGCTCCACGTGACTCTTTATCTTCCGTGACCTTGTTGTGCTGCATCTGTCTCACGTGATTGTCATGTTTGTTGACCGTCTGCCAGTCCACTTCAGACCAGTTCAATCATTGCCACCAACTGCACTGTCTGCACTCGCCAGGCTTGTGAAAAAACTACACACAAAACAAACAAACAACCACACACGCAGACAAAGCTAATCGAACATACATAATGCATATGTGACATCACGTGCACATACCCACACACACACACCCCTTCCCCCACATGCACAAACATAAACAAGGTGTAAAGTACACGCGCTTCTCATGTTCGTTGAAATCGCTCGTTCGTGCGATTTTATTCTTCCGTGCACTTTTATTCCAATGCCTTCTTCATCTTGAACTGCTCTCCATCTCTCTTCTTTTCCTCGTTGTTTGTTCTCTAAAAATAGACGTGGACGTCTGCTTGAGTGCATCCTTCTTTCACTGCCTGCAGGTGAATTTTGTGTGTAGGTGTCGGTCCTTGGGTGTATTCGCTCTCTCTCACATACACAGACGGGGGAGGGGACAGAAAAAAAGCAACTGGGAACTGAAGTGTTAGAAGATTTAAAGAAAAAGGCAATCAAAATGTCTGAAAGGTATGAATGATTGAAAAGTTATGTCAAGAGCTTCTCTTCATGCAAGTTTTAAAATGGCAGCAACGTCTGAGATAGAGAAATAAGTTAATTTGAGCAGTTCAGCCTGGTCTCAGAACGAGGCTCGGTTACCCCAGTGGGGACCCATCAGCAACAGGCCTTGTGGGCACCAGGGGGTTAATTTGTAGTGGCTAGACTGTAGACTGATTCGCCCCACCCCCATGTAGACAGAGTCTATCAAGCAGGGTGGGCCTGCTGACAGTTCCAGACGACCATCTGCTGCGTGGTGACAGGAACTCAACTTGAAATTTCTCTTGTGTTCGCTTTGTACAAATCACGGGTGTACTCGCTAGCCTGGATTCCAGCAAAAACAGGGACGGAGATTTGCTAGCTGTGAGACAGGAATAAGTCTTTGTAAGAAGTTAGCGAAGACAAAAGAAATGTCCAGAGGGCAGAGGGAGTCGGTGGACGGTCTGCTGTAGAAGGAGCGACGACCAGAGGAAGACCGTCCTCCCATCACGTGGCTGCTATTCTTGAATTCATTTAACTGATTGAACCGGAAGAGGAAACTACCTTCCCCCATCTTCAGACAAGCGAAAAAAAAATATCAGAAGACTGCTTCTTTTATTCTGCGCCTTCTGTAAGCTTTGTGCACTACGATACAAAGATCCCGTGAAGTGAACCCGGGTGGACAGGACAAAGTAACTCATCTTCTTTCATGGACACCAATTTTATTGTCAACTGCTCGATAGTTGTGGGTACAGTACTTTTAGAGATGTTTTAAGGGATGAATGAGTCGTAAATGGTGGAAGGGGAGTCGTGGGGTGTGGGGTGGACGGGTGGCATTGCCAGCTTTACACCAGACCCGCCAACGAACCCGACAACAAAAGCTCCGTGCAAACTTCTTTGTCATCGCGCTTAATGTTGCATTCATACGAACGGAAACACGCAGGTAGCAAAATCCATAGAGGACTCTCTCCCTAAATGGAATCTCAATACCTGATCGATTCCTCCGCCATGCGTGATGCTGTCAGCTCAATACGCGCCTACGAAATGCCACGAGTGCCCCCGGGTATGTGGAGGATTCGTTAACAGCAAAACACTGACAGCTGCAGCTGCAGCTGCACGGGGCTGCTGCCATCTGAAGGAATGTTTGGTTATTACAGGGAGGGGACACATATCTATATTTAAGTATGTTGATGAGAATGGTCGATACCCACCCTCTTGGCAAGAGAGTGTTGGGGGTAGGTTAATGAAAAGAAGAAATAGAATCGGAAAAATAAGACTAACTGTAGCGATACAGTACAGAGTGCTTTTGTACTGTGGCGGTTAGATGTGATAAAATGTTTTGCATATAGAATTCTTCACCATTAAGAATAGGATGAACGAGCGAGGGAACAAATGTAATATTCAATATAAAACTTAAAGAGGAAATTAAAAAAAAGAGTATAAAAGAACACGAGGAAGAAAGAACGCATAAACGAACGAGCAATCAAGCGAGCGAATAAAGAAAAAAATTATGAAAGATAATAGATTGTTGTGAAGACCTGTAAAGCAGGAATTGAAAACAAGAGCAGCTTGGAACTGGGGCGACTAGCAAGAGGCTCCAATGTCCACCAACAAGATCAGTGGACTGTGAACAAGTCTGTCTTTGTGTTCACAGCTTTATCTGGATGTACCCCTGGTCTCGCTCTGCTGCCTCCCTCCCACTGGGCTGCCATCAGCTCCTCCTGCAGGTCTTTGTTCTTCTCATACACCCACTTCTTTATGATCACTCACTGAGGTGAGACAGGTGAATATCTAATATCAGTGTTGACCTATCTCGCAAGGGGTGGACATGTTTCCTAAGCTACAGGCTTGATTGATTGAAAGTAATTTAAATATTAATTAATATACTGTCACACCTCGTGGCGAACAGGTATGAAATAGCTAGTTGTAAAGTTTTTCTCGAGAAACGTTGAGGTTTTAACACGGTGGTGGACAGCACCTTTATTTCTGTAGATAAAACAGAATTAACCTCCGAAAGTAGGCGAACAATATGAAGAGTGGAGGGGCTGAGGTACGGGTACATCACAGCGGTACCGCCAGCCCTGTATACCAGGTGTTGCATGTCCAGAAAGAACATGTCGAACACGAGATATGAACCCAGGACAACCAAACTTCTCTATACTGGTGACAAGCGCTGTTTTGCCAGAGACTCCTACGGCAGAGAAAAAGGTGGAAGAGAGAGAGAGAGATGATGATGATGATGATGTAAAGAAGTGGACAAAAAAAAAAAAAATAAAAAAGCTTAGTCGCAACTCTGTCCATAATCACTCATCATCTAACTAACACAACAAGTGGAAATCTGTGTTTTCCAGCTGAGCTAAATTCCGCCAATTCATCATCATGCTGTCTGTGTCTACCAAAGACCTTCGCTCTCTGGTTTGTTCTGTCGGATATTGGTAACGGTAATTCCACCCGTCTTCTCTGTCCACAGCCTCTAAGGGGGAGGATCTGAGAGGTCAGTTGCCGACACATAGTCAGCGACACAAGCAGATCGAGTTTCGCTCCCTCACAGTTCCCTCCACCCCAACAACCTCCCGCCACCACTCCCACACCCGATCTACCCCCGGGCTGCTGTCAACTGCAGACCTTAGCGCGAGGTGACGTCACGTGACCCAGCGAGGGCTTGTGACCAGCTGCGTGTGTCCGTAGACCACGAACTTGTATTACTGGACTGCTGGCAGACGATTTATTTCCAGTTAACTACTAAAACGAGGCAGGTGTGTACTAAGCTTCCGGTTTAGTCACATTATTGGTTTAGGCTCGCCGAGACTATCAGTGGAGAGCTTCGCAAGAGGCTAAGCGTTGGTCTCGGCAGACAGACAGCAGTCCACCTACACACATCCGTGGTTTACAACTTTACAGAACCCGTCATGCCTTTCTCGCAAACTTCGAAAGTTTACCCATAATCCCAACTAAATCCAGCCAGAAAATAAACCAAACTTTAAATAAAACCACGCGATATGTCTTTATTAGTCCTGTACAGGAAGGTGTCTGCCGTAGGTAACTTGCCATCATTTTATATAAAAACAATATCACAGGCACCGAAATAACATATAATGTAAAACCAAACCATACAGAAGCAAGAGAAAGCTAATTACATGAACTAATTACAGACAAGATTTAGTCAACGGAAAGCAAATTTATGTCATAAAGAAACCCATGAAGGTATTCATCACACCTTAAAGACAAGTGTGTGGGTGGGCGGACACCTTTGGCACACAGGTAGGTATCCTTTGTGCATGTGTTTCATTCAGTTGCTGTGCTGCAGCCGTTTATACACCTTTGTCAACCCTGGACATCAGGTACACGATCAAAGGGACAGCAGGTAGGTGATCACCTGGACGCCATTGCGTGATGACAACGACATCGAGACCAGAGGCAACGACTTTCTGCTGTTAAATGATGTCTTGTTACAGACGACTGACACGCCACATCAACATTCACTCACAGGCTTCCCATTGGCTGTTGTTTTAACAAAATAATCAGATGTATACATATACTTCTGACACATTTTTGTGACCTATTTTCTGTGCATTATCGGCAGGTGTATACCACGACAAAGGAGGAAGAATTATTCATCAGGTAAATACATATATCTTGCATCAATACCGCCTTTATTTGTAAAGAGTTTTGCATGTTTGTGCACCTGGAAGGTAGAGAGAGAGAGGTGTCTCCCCCACCCACATCCCCACCTCCACCCGAGGTACTGCGCCACAACGAGGCTGAGTACACGTGTACTCCTACCGCCGCCGACTCGCGCTTGAAGATGGCGACCGCCGTACGTGCGCTGGAAGGAAAAGAGGAAAAAGTGTCGTCAGTCATCGATCGATGTAAGACACGTTTCACGTGACACTTGCGTGGCGTCCTTCCGGTGTACTGTCGTTCGTCGCGCCGCTGTCCAGGCCGTGTAGCTGCGCGCCTCTTAACTCTGGAAATAGTTCCTACAGCTGCCGCTCAGCAGCGCCGCCTGCTTTTTGCTTGTCACGCAGCCCCATCCACCCATCCATCCATCCATCCTCCCATCCACCCGCGTGCCAATTATCGACCCGACTCGGCTGATGTTTCTTCTTTAACTCACACAGCATCTTTAAGATAACGACGACGACGACGATGATGATAATGATGATCAAAAATCCCTGACGTCGACAAGCATGAGACATAATAACAAGGGGAGGTAACAAGCAGTAATAAAATATGGAGAAGTCGCACGCATCCTGTGATGTTTGTTATCATGTCTGTTATATTCCCCGGATGTATATGTCTAGACTGCTTGCAGATGAATGTTCCGCGTTAACGTCGAGAACATGACCGCCGGTCCAATGCGCTTCCGGTTGGACCATCGACACGAAGAAGAGCAAAGGCGCGAGCTCTTGTTAAAAGGAGGAACAAAAATTTCAGCTTTATAGTCTGCTGTGGTCGCAGGCAGTTGAAAGTCGATGACTGTTGCCAATAAGAAACAAAAAAGAACCTCAGCCACAAACTTCTTGCGAGCATCCTGTTGACATTAGGAATTAGAGCAACTTTCCGGATGTTTGCTGTCAAAGGGCTCGGCGAGACCTAACGGTCTTGAGTTTCTCGGAAGACTGCCTGCCCTCCAGAGACAAACATCCGTTGTTAACCTAGTTGGTCCTCAGACATCATGCCATGCACATGCTGGTGTGTGTTGACTTTGGTGGTTATGCCACTATCCCACTATCCCACCTATGGATCTTTCCTCCCCTCCACTCGTCACGAGCAAACAAAGTTACAATGTCGTCCACACACACACACCAATCGAAATCTGTTTCTCTGTCAAACACTCACTCACTCACCCTACAATTCTCACACATAACACAACCATGCCTGGCACTGTGAGAAGAGGGTGGCACACCGGCAATGCCACAGAAGAACTTGGAGACGGTTCTCCCTCCCCCTCCCCCTCCTCCGTGCGACAAGTCTTTATGTCCTCACACGTTGGTGGACGGCACCAGACACTGCTTATTAACCAGTACTAGACAGCGCCTGCCAGACAGCCAGCCAGTAAACCAGTAAACTTGTGGCCTACCCACTCACACCTCCCCTCCCGCAGCCCCTCCCGCCCACAGTAAACGGAGACGATGGCGGGGTGGCGGGGTGGCGGGGTGGCGGGTGAGGTGGAACAAAAGAAAACACAGAGTCAACCATTTTCTCGCAACACCCCGCAGCATGAGAATCGATCGCACGCCACCAACCGCTTGGCAGCGCAAAGCGCAGAGGTTTGGTGTAACGGGTGGACGGGTGCAACCACCCACACCGGCAACTGGGTGTTGTGTAGAAACCACACACACACAGAGTAGTTTGGTTTACACACACAGAGTAGTTTGGTTTACACACACAGGAGTTTATTTTTGATAAATGCGACTGTGTCCTAGGTTTACATATTTTGTTTGTTTTGTGTGTGTTCTTTTTTTGTTTTTGTTTATGTTTTGTTTTTTGTTGTTGTTTTTTGTTGTTTTTTTTTTCGCAGTTCCCGCGAACTCGTTGGGACTGTGACTTATCTCCCTCCCCTTGTTCTCACCTGCTTCAAGGAATGGAATGCACCTGACTAACCCAGTTCACGGTCTAAGGATCAGGTACTTCACAGCTCGAGTCAGTCAATCGTCAGAAAGTTCAAAAGATTCCTGAAGAGCTGAGATGTTGGCGGGCTGAATGGCTTCCAAACGACTGTCGCCGCCCCGAGTCTCCGGCACCTGATGGCCTTAATCTGTGAAGTACAGTTGTCAGGGGAGGGTGAATAAGGTGAGGGGAGGGTGAATAAGATGAGAGGAGGGAGAAGGGAAGGAAAGGGTCCATACATTGCACTAGCAAAGAATTACCGAAGACTTGAAAATCAGAAATTTTGAAAACACCCTCTTACCCACTTGCTTCCCCCTCCGGCATCTTGTTGGACACGGACTCCTGTGAACTTGTTTAGTGTGTGTGTGTGCGCGTGTGTGTGTGTTTGTGTGATGGTGGAGGAGGACTGTCGAGTGCAGGAATTGAAGCAGGACATGTACGGGCGGTTGCTGGTGTCATCCAGTGCAGTCGGGTGCTGCACCGCTGCACATCAACCGGCCTGCTTGCTGGACAGGATGTCACGTGATCACTCCAACATCACTACCATATATACAATTACATATCATGTGCAGGTAGTTTCAAGCAAAGCGTAGGTTTGTAAACATGTTACTCGTTGACTAAGGACCTTTAACACCTGGGATCACGGGTACCAGAGGTGTTCTACATCAGACTGCCATCTGATAAACCAGACAATGAAACAATAACACACAAACGACTATACTCAAGCAGTTTAGTTTTGAATAATGGTAAATATAGTGAAGTACACAAGAAAGACTGAGTGAGAGAGTTGAAGAAAAGAGAAAGAAGAAGAGAGATAATAAGATGCACTTGTCAAACTTCTACAATGTGGGAATTCATCATTCGCTGTGCAACTATACAACGCCATCTTGGAGCACAACAAATAACAAATTTCTTGCTCTGAATTATATGTTGGTCTGTGGCTTCATCATTTATCATGATAGTTGTGACAGTCCCCAGGCCAGCAATTGTCAAAATGACAGGTTTTTACAGGCTGACAAGTCGTTAGATCGTTTGTCCAGGCTAACTAGACACCTGGAATTATATGGTGGACCGCAAAGGACATTAGTATGGGACGGAGCCATGCCATGGATCATAATACATGAATAAAGAAACTGATTTACAAGTGTGTGTGATCGCGTGTACGTTCATTTGTGAGTTAAGTTTAGAAACAAGCAGCTTGTGTTAAAAAAAAATATTGTGGAATTTTATTCACAAGCTTTCTGTATTAAGTTCACAATGAGTTCTATGAGCAAGAACATTATCAGAGATAACCCCAGGAAGGGAAAGTTTGCACACACACATGCACAAACTAAAACAGTAATTTACCATTATTCTCTACAACCGTAAACAATTTCAATTTTCTTATAATGCTAGTACACAAAGTTATTGTTTATTGACTCTAAGAACTCGTCAACACACATGAAAAGTTGTATTCCCCTCATGGAAGGAAAATGTCTGAATATATAACTAAATGTAAAAAGGATAAGAGGAAAACCAGTTTGTTCAATGAATGATGATAAAAATAGGACCAAACAAAAGAATAAAACTAAGTTTTATGTAGCAAGCGATTTTCCAGAGAGGGAAAAAAGGAACTGAAATGGATTTTGTGGATGTTTTTATACTAAGCTAATTGAGACACATTAAGGACATCGATCTTGCAGCCTTGTGCTACAATTTCCAATTCTTAGTTTATATGTTAAGCATCTCCTCCAACCGGCAAGAAAAATGCGTTGAAAATAAGTTTAGTTCCCGGAGGGGATTGCTGGGGAGGGTTGGGGAAGACAATTATTCTAAGACATTCCGCACAGGGAGAACAATGTGGCTCACCCAGTGTCCTCAGTTGTCACCTCCTGTGTCAAAGGTCATCACTGAGGCTTCCATAAGCAAGTTAGGAAAATAACAATGTGGAAGTCATTTCAGGAAAAGGTTTATTAGTTATAGTCCGGACTTGTTATCTCGAAACACAAATGTTGGGCGAGAGGCGAGGGTGGCGACAAGACGAGGGTGTGTAGTGTATAACTTGGTCGGGTGGGTGGGTGGATTTTCCAGTTCTTAATTGGGGATTAATAAAAAAATTTAGTGTAAAGGATTTCCTAGCCTTGTCATCATAGAATTAGTGAAATGAGCAGTATTTATCTTAGAAGACAGATCCCTTTCATTCCCCTGATAAGTCAGGGCCCCTGTGATAGAATGGTAATGCGAAGAGGGGCAGAGGCAGTTTTTCAGAAGGTGTAGGAGGGACGACAATGGTCAGGAAGATTAACCACTATGCTACAGAGCCTCCCAGCTCTACGGTCAGATGTTTATATTATTAACAGTTCAGCATTTCACGTGTCACAAAATCACACACAATCATTCTATCCTCTTTTCCCTTCTCAGTTCAGTCGTTATCCGGGCTTTTCGGTTGATTACAGAGTTTTCTAGCTTTTGCAAGAACCACTTCGACAGTCCAGAGCACGTGACAGGATGTACTTGTCCCACCAATCGCACTTCTCGTGACATCGACTTCCCAAATGGAGCATTGTTGTTATATAAGCATCTCACTCAACCTGTGGCACTAGCTTTAGCAATATTTTATTTCAAAGAATTAAAAAGCTCTTAACGATAAATAAGACTAAACATGTTTTGTTACAAGCTGTTGACAGCACAGCGCATTGATAGGAAACTAAACTGGATTGAAACCGATTGAAAATACAAGTTGTCAGGTGATACGGTCTCTACTAGAGATGCTCCTCTACTGCATTTTTGTAATTTTGTTTTGAAAATATAAGGTATCAATGTTTTTCTGACTGCTTTATTTTATATTTCAAAACAACGGAGGTATAGATGTCAATCTGATTATACAAAATCATGTTTTATGTATAATTTCCAGATGCCTGCAAGATGGCTTTAGCAAGTACTGACTACAAGTGTAGGTCCGCTGATGTGATAAATATCGCCTTGCAAGCATTTCATCGTTGTTGCGTGGACGGTCATAAAAATAATCTGCAAAACACGAGCTAGTAATAAACCATGATGCTTTTTGCTAACAATTATCACTTATATTGTCCGAGTCATGCCTTTCGCAGACCAACAAGTCCATCGATACCCCAGAGGTCGCAGTTCATCTCATCTCCGGTAACGCAGCATCCAATAGAACATCGTTTTGCTACTTAGCGCCACCTAACAGCAAGAAAAAATACAACAGCTTGGGTACATAGCTACAAACGAACTGTGATAATTAGATACACTTTTCAATCAAATCCAGTGCGCCTGTAGAGCTCCCCCTCCCTCCAGACGAGCAGGGGAGAGAACTGCAAAACAGCGACTTACGCCCCCTGAGCACCACGCCCTCCCCCCCTTTTCAGCTTGACTGGCCGAGGGATCGTGACAATGGCCGCGAGCCACTAATGTACTGCCGTAATTTCCGCATTTTTTTCTGACCTGACTCCGGCTGCGGCTCCTGGGCCGGAAACCACCAGCAGATCATTTCTACTGCCTTCCCAACTTCCGATTGCTATTGGCAGCCATCAGAGCGCCGTGCGGGGGCCGAGCAGCCAATCACACTTGTATAACGGGTTTGTCTGGCACGCGCTCTTCTCTGTGGTTTACAGGCTGGCATGTGTGTGTGTGTGTGTGCGTGTTTGTGTGTGTGAATGTGTGTATGCATATGTGTGTGTGTACATGTGTGTTTGCGCTCGCGTGTCGTTTAAAACTCTTGTATTATCAAAACAATTGTCAAGATCACACCAGCAAGTCTTAGCCCATACGTTTCAGCTTTCTTTAGCGATAATGCTGATGACACACCCTGAAGATCGTGTAAATGATATTTGATAATGCAGTTTACTTTATGGATGTTATGAACGCCTAAACTCGTTTGTGATGACGATGGTGTCCGGGTATCTACACAATGTCAATATGTTCAGATCCTGTGGACATCTCAAACCTTCTTGATCATGTATAAAAAGAAGATTGAACATGAAGTTCCCTAAGGTTACCTTCTGCTGCAAGATTGAATAAGTGATTTCAATAGTTGCTTATGTGTCAATCTTAATGTAAGTGTGGCTTGTTCGTGAATATGCGTGCATGCGTGAGTACGCGTGCGGAAACACAAAACCTGCCTCCTGTCCTCTCTTATTTCTTCTTGTCAGTTTTCCTCTAATTCTGGCGGTAATGCGAATCGAAAACTCTCAGAAAAGAAAAAAATGCTGCAAAAAGTATTTGTCGTTGCAGCCACTAACTTCCCCACTGACACACACACACACACGCACACACACATATGCACGCACTCACGCATAGTCAGGAATACACACGTAAGTAATTTCTATCCCTTCTTCGCGAAGAAAATGAGAGAAACAAAGAACTTAAATGAGTAAAAGTTTTAAAGTTTTTTTCTGAATTTTATTTTATTTTTTTTTGAAGAAAATGTCCCCTGCAGGGGATCAGCCTTCTCAGTCAAAGACTTAAGCGGTGGTTTCTAGAGACCTTCAGCGGATGCCAGGTGATCAGTCAAGCGAGGGTTCCTCTTCCTGCTTCTCTTCCCCCGCCCTCCTGCACAGTGGCAGGCCGATCAGTCAGGCGGGATGCCCACTCGTGCCCCGTACCCCGTACCCCTGGAGTTCCGAAGGTAAAATAATGAAGGAATGAACTGGGTAAGTTTAGAGAGAGCACATTGAAAAAAGTATTCAAATTCCGCAAATAAGATGTTTTTGGGGGAGGATGTTGGCAGGACAGCCTCATCGTTGTATAGATATGAATGTATGCAATGCATGCGTGTGACTATGTAAAATGTTTTTGTGTTTACCCTGCGATTGGTTTTTGAGAGACGGCCTTTAAGGAAATTAGGAGTAAATCCCGGCAAAGTAACTT
The DNA here is from genome assembly GCA_004794325.1 of Pomacea maculata. Lineage (NCBI taxonomy): Eukaryota > Metazoa > Mollusca > Gastropoda > Architaenioglossa > Ampullariidae > Pomacea > Pomacea maculata. The sequence continues at coordinate 1,241,369 of SRHC01003410.1, read as the reverse complement.
AAGAAGTATATGGAAGAAATTAATGGAATCCTTATAGCAAAACCAAGGAGACAAGAGCTGCTTTTCAGATTCTTTTTCAGCTTTCGAATATCTTGCTCACGTTAATGTGCAAAATCTGGCTTAAAGTACTTCAGAATGGCTAGGACATCTTGTTTCTTCCGCAAATATCTTAGGCACGGGGGTTGTGTTACGAGTGCAATTACGCCCTCGGCGAAACACAGCAGAGGGATGTTCAACAAATTAGAAGGGGGCCCTCCATTATCGAGCGCTTCTTGTGCTCCAGGGAAGGCACACGTTCTTGAAGCTAAATAGCCAGCACCATAAAAACTCGCAGCCGGGACGGGATCCTTCTCAGCTGGAAGGTCAAGTGTCTTCACCATCGAGTCTACAGCGAGGCGCCACGACAGCAGCTTGTTAAAGAACGCCTCCCGAGCAGCGCTTTTCAGGCTTTCCTCATTAAGCACATTTGCATGCAAATGTTTCGTGCTCCTAGATGCATGAGGCTTCACGTGTTTTGACATTCCTTCTGTAGCTGTCTGCTTCGATGGTAGTAGTCTGCCATCTGTCAAAGTCGCAGTTGTAACTTTTCTACCAATTTTTTTTCATGGAATAGCATCAACCTCACCAACCCATGAAAGTTCACTCTATATTTGAACTACCGGACGATTTCCCAGCAGCGTAAATAACTGTTTACGGTGTCCTGATAACCACCGGAAATATTAAGACTCTGGAATCGTTACATGTGGAAAAGTGGTCTTGGGTAGAAGATTGAGGGAAAATTATTTTAATTGCTGCTGCAAACAGTGAAGACATTGGTATAGTGGAAACAAGGAAGTTAACAAAAGGAAATAATGTGAGTATCAAACAAACATTGCCCCATTAATACTGGTATTAAAAACACACGATTTTCTCATTTTAAAAAATCATTTATTGTAATCATCGTTCGGCCAATTGTGATCCCTCTAACTGCAGGAGGAAGGGAATTAACTCGTCCGTTGACGTGTTTCAAGAAGGAAAGTGAAACGAAAGGTAACATGACAGCTTTTCTCACTTTCAGTCACCTGCACACCACTACACTCACAAGGTTGTTTACCTAATGTCCAGAATATTAAATTCGCTAGAGCAATGTTTCTAAAGAAATCAGTCACAGACAGTCACGATCTGTCAATGGTTGAAGAAAATTTGTGTGAAATTTTTGAAGATTTTGTTAGTAAGGGTAATTGAAAACTTAAACACCAAAATATTTATTTCCTCTTAGTGCAGGTAAGATAGTTGTCTAAAATAAAGCTTTCGAAGATGACTGACAGCTGAACACTGTTGAAAGAAAACATTTTATAAATATCTAAGATATAAGAGACTGCACTCAATGTTTGAGGAATGCCGTTTGTTCTCCTCTCTCGCCCGTTGAACAGTACCAGCCCCTCCAATGGAGTCTGAATAAACAGGTCAGCAGTGTAGAGGTGATGTGGTTCAAGTACAAGGCGATACATACATATTTTTCTATTTACATCACAAACACTGGCTGCCAGTCCAGACGGCAGGCTTTACGGCGTTTTCTCGAAGCCGACAAGCATGGCGTTCATAAACAACTACAGCAGCGACTGACTCCACGGGAATACTTAAATGTTCTTCAATGTTAATGAGTGTGCCACACAGGCAGCCGTTGAGCACGTCACCGCTAACTGCAGACCTGCAAGCGAGGCTCGGCTAATCATGGCGCCATTGAAGGACTCGGCAGGACGTGCAACCCTCGCGCGCAGGTCGAGCTCCACGGAGCACTGGTGGAACTGCAAATGACGCTCCACGGATCGCACTCATCACAACCTTATTTGGACGCCCAGCGTGATGTCACCATCAGGGGTGGGGCCCCTTTTCTCCAGGGGCTCATGCACAAAGGTGAATACGGTTCGGACTGCAGACCTAGTGTCTGGACCAGAACCATTACGTAAAATGAGAAAATGGACGCAGCGTTACTTGGGGAAGCTGGTAATTGAAACCACGACCTCACACAGAGAGAGTTGGTTCACAAACAGATGACAGGTGAGCAAGGGAGGGGAAAGAAATTGAAATATGCAGGGAAAAAAGTGCACACAGGCATACAGACAGTGAGGATGCCAACGGATACGGTCCAGGGAGTCCTAAGGGAACGAACAGCAACAGGAACAGCAAAGTGGAATACTAGACTTTTTTGGGACAGGTAAAATAATAATAAAAATAATAATAATAAGATGATGATGACGACGACGATGATGATGATGACTAAAAAGGAGAACATTAATCACAATAAAATACGTCACAGCTGTTCATTTTTGTGATGTTACTAACAAGCAATCGGCTAACCCATAAACATGTCCATGCCTCAGTTTTGATCACTTCTCCTATCTCCGGTGAGTTTATTTTAAAGCCTTAATTTTCATCTGATGATAACGATAGTACGTTTAATGGTCATCCCTGATGAATGATTTCCTTTGATGACATTTTTTTCTTTGATGATGCTTTGTGTTTGATCCCCTGCCCCCCTACCCCTATGATGGCCTCCTTTCTCTCGTTCTTTGACGTGTAAACCTTTGATGCCGGTCTCTAACCGTCGCTGGCTGGATTCCCTCCGTCAGTCAGGTCCTCATTAGCGAGATGCATTGTTGGCAGAAAGTTCTCGAGCTGTGGGTCTGGTCGTCTGTCCTCGTGCAGGACTGGAGCACAAGGATGGAATGACATGCAGGTGTCTCAGGGTGGAGGTCTCTCCTTCGGGTAAGTGGCGCGTGAGAGGACGTGTTTACACGCTCGATACAGAAGCTGTCTTGCGAACACCGGCACGTGCGTGTGGCGCGTGTATAAACGTCTCGCTCTACTTCTCCGCCCCCGCCTCCTCTCTTCATGAGCTGCTTGTTCTTGTTCATATTCATGTTCGTCTTCTGCGCATTCTTGTTTTTCTCACGCTGATGCTTGTTCTTCCCTCAACTCATGTTTTTGCTTTTGCTTTTGTTTCTTGTTTCGTGAAGCATTAAAACTCCTAAAAAATGTTTTATAATTTATGTATGCGTTCATTCATTCGTTGGTTCATTTGCTCGATTCGTTACCACGTATGTAGATCGAGGAGGCGGAGGCGGTGAAGTGGTTGTAGGGGTGGGTACAGATGGTGATAATGATGGTTGAGCTGGTGGTTGGAAAGTAGCGGTCGTTGCACACACTTGTTGTGCTCCACAAAAAGACTTGCCGCAAACGCCTGCACTATGTCTGCAGCCAGCGAAAGACCCTGGAGAGCGCCAGACACAAGGAAACTGTTCATCACCCCTACAGACACCCTAACGACTGGTTTGTTGTCGCCCAGAAGTGAATTAAGACGCAATGAATGAATATGCATCACGCGACACAACACGTGATCGATCGCCGCGTGCTAGATCATGAATATTCATGAGGACCAGTTTTGCCGAGGGTGCATCAATGATAAATGTAAAATATTTACGCCCGCCAAGATCGCCAAAATTTCACACGACAGTTTGGTGTGACGAGCCTGGCTGACTGATGCTATCACCTCCATCCTCTCGTCCTAATGCAGGCCTTGGACCACTTCTGCCCCCTTTGTGCCTGGCCGGCAAAGGTCAATCACAACCATACTTCTTCTGACCATTACTATCTCTGGACATGGACTGTAAATGATCGATGCTTCCTTGACACAGCGGCAGCAAGAAGAGGGTGGGAGAGAGAGAGAGAGAGGAGAAAGAGACAGAGACAAGTCAAAGGACTTCACCAGACCACGACATACGTACAGAGGACGAAGACAGATCCACAGACACACATGTAACGAGGTAACAGTCGGATAATCAGTCATGAAGGCACGCAAGCAGATGTGATTCAATAAAGGTTAGTGGCGCATTCGTATGGCGTATGTCTCTGCCAACTCCGGAAGACACATGGGAAAATGTCCCTCTCTATCACCAGGGTAATAAGAGAAAGGTTAAAAGTGAAGAGAGCAGCGGGAAGCGCCTTGCAAGGCAAGGATCCAGCAAACCTACACGACTTTCTTTCTTGTCTTTGTGGCTAATGGGAAGCTTGTCTCCTCTAGCTCGGCAAGAAAGGTGAAAGAAAAAGAATCCTGCAGCAGCGGCCGCTGGCTGATGGGTCCTCTCGGTCCCCTTTCCTCGCAAAGCTGATGCAATCGGTGGTGGCCGACATGGTCTGCTGCTGGTTCACAGCTGGGCATTGTCTTTACCTCTCAGCCCACGACAGTCACTTCCACTACACTTTCAATTTTGCCAATGTGGATTTTTTTGAGGTTTTGATTAAAAGTGGATTGGATAATTTTACGAGTTTGAATGTTTACACCTTTATTTGGTTAAGACGTAGTTTTATGGTCGAGTGATGGTAAGCTTGACTTTTCCAAGACACTTGCTGTATTACTTGCTGTTGTTGTCACATATCTATCTCTCTATCGACTAACACTCTGTTTGTCTTTTCCTATGGAATCGAAATCAGGTCAAGGTTCACCAAGGGCTCAGATTTTCTTGGTGACTCTACGTGACCTACCTTTTGACCGCATCTTGCAGGACAATAACAATTTCTCCCACAATTACTTGTTCTACCTTGATCTCTGGAAGATTAGTTTCATTAGAACTGTTCTAACATAACATGGCAATAATACTCCTCCCGTTTTGTGTACAGTCTAGATTGGACAACCGGACCCCACTCTTGGTTGCCAGATCATCCTTGTCCTCGTCAGAGTCCAAGACTGCTGCACGTTGCCAGGCGACAAGTCTTCAACTGTAACTACAATGCGACAAGGGCCGTTACAAGGCGATGACTTTCATTATAAGACAATTATTGTCATTATAAGACTGTAATCTTCATTACAAAACGGGAACGGCCATTACAAGGTGATAACTGTCATTAAAGGGTGATAACTGCAAGTACAAGGGGCACAGTCGCATTGGTCATGATACAGATCTTTGTCAAGTAAAACTATTTGAAAACAGGTATAAAAATAAATCCTTTAATAAACATGTCACAAAATTTTGAAAAGCAATGTTTTAAAATCCTGCAAAACGATAAGGCCCTTTGAAAACAAGTATATTTCAATTCAGTGTATATATATATATGTGTGTGTATGTGTTAATAAAATTATTTAAAATCGTGTATGTAAAGATTAACTTGTTAGAAAATCAGTCTGATATTAAACCGCATTTTTAAACTAGTATGTTGTAAAACCACTTGGAAAAAAAAACATGTTATAAAACCGTCTGTGGTAAGAACATCTGAAAACCAGTCATAAACTATTTTATATAAAGTATTTTAGAACCTAGTTTGTTACAAAATCATTTGATAAACAGAATGTTCTGAAATTACTATTAGGAAATCCAGTTAGAAAGCCAGACATTTGCCTTAGCAAACAACATGTGAGCCGCTAAGTTCTGCGCCTTTTGAAAACCGTTATGTTTAAAAAACCGTTTGAAAGTCCTTCTGAAACTATTTGACAGCCACCGTGAGATCGATACCCGGGACAGCAAACCATCGAAAACAGATGCTTGCGTGCACACAGACTGAGAAGCACCAGAAGCTGTGCTCAAACACCGCTAAAGCAATTTCATTTTCTTAGTCCACAACTAACGGACTGGCAATCTGCTGTCATCGCCACTCACGGCGATAACAAACCTTAACACCTCAAACACAAGCCGGGGCCCGACACCCGTTTGGGCAATAAATAAACTCGACAGGGGCTTCTACTCGATCTGATTCGCGATTCATGTCATTTGGACACTGAAACGAAAACTTATTTTAGTGTGAGGTCTTCACTTGTTAACAAAACCCTCAATATATAAAATTTTCTATATAATAATATATACGACCTTGCGATAATAAAAGATAATGTAATAAGGTTAATCAAGGATATCTGAAAGTTATTTATTTTCATTTCCCAGGAGAGTTTTAAAGGGTTGCTTCATGTTGCCGCTCAGGTAAACACAGAAAAGGGATTTGGAGTCCGCTGGAGCATGAGGTCCTCAAACATCCACAACAGCTCGACACGACCACACCGGAGTATTAACTGGTAATCCGTGGACAGTTTCAGAAAATAAACTTTTCACACACAAATACACAAAAGTATATATATCTATCTGTCTGTCTATCTGTCTTCCGTCGTATGTCAAATGATGGTCAGATCCGATCGTCCAATGAATTTCATTTTTCACCGGGTGCACGACCTCCGGTGTCCTGTATGTTCATTCTTGTCCTGGGCTGGCGGCCATCCCTTTCTGTCCCCCGTATTTACCTATTGAACACACTCTTCCCACTAGTCCCTCTACACTCGTCACTTTGAGTTTTCAGTACCGGGTGGGCGGGGTGGCCACGGAAATCTAAGCTGCAGCGAGGGAGACTAATGACAATAGTGGAGGTGAAGTCACTGCCAATGTGCCGTGCCAATAATGGTAATGGCCAGCAGGACCGCGCCAGACCCGGGGGCCAGAAAAACAGCCACTGCAACCCTCCATCATCATTGAGAGTGCGGAATTATTAATGACACCGTGGCACAGAGTCTCCAGTCACGTGGTGCCGCTCTTTCTGCTCCATCCGCTTCTTTTGCGGTTGTCGCATCAGGACTTGTGCCGCGTGTGTCGTGGCGATGGAGGTATGTGATTTGGTTAACGGCAGTTCCTCCCTCGTCCTCCCACTCTCTGTCTCTGCTTTTGTCTCTGTCTCGCGAGCACTTGTTTTCCTCGTAATCGTATCTCGCTACTGGCTTCTTTCTGTCCGTAAGTGGTGTTTGTTGATGTTTTTCGTTGGTTCGTACGGGAACCTGTGAGGAGAGCTGGACAACATCCAGAAGCACACGCCCTCGTGCACGCACGCACTCATGCTCACGTGGCCACACTCTCACTCGTAGGTGTTAACCCTGACTTAGTTTTGAGGTTGACACCGATGTTAAGTGACAAAGTCTTAAAGGTATTCAAGGGAGGAACACCGGAGATCAAACATGTGCTGAGCGGCGCTCACCTCTACAGACTCGGAACACAGGCAAGAGTCAGCGAGATGGTCCAGGAGATCATGAAACAGGAGAAGACAAGGAGAGATCGACCGACAGAGAGAACAAGCAGTGAATAAAGTAATACAGATACGACAAAAACAAATAGACGAAGCCAGAAACATAACTAAGTAAATGAAGATAAACAAAAAGATTGATGGCCATTAGGCTACAGAAGGAAAGATAAACATGTTGCAATAAATAAACGACAGTATCCACTGATATGGAAGAGGGCGGTGTCAGTGCAGCTGTCATACATGTTTAGCTATATCTATATCACTCTATACTTATAGCTATAACTGCGTAAAATAGATATAAGGACACTTTTTCTGTACTTTTGTTTGTTGATTCCAGCAGAATACCGACTTTAAATAAGTTCGACAAAGTGTAAAATTTCCTTTGAATATATTTCAATCTGGTGCAGGAAAAAAGCAAATTAATTCCTTTACGGTATGTCGTGTGTAAGTAATGAATGCAAATAATGAAAAGCAGAATTCAATAGACCCAATTTTTCATTATAATCCACAAATGAAACTTGATTATTATGTATGTTTAAAATCCATGCCAAATGCCATACATACCATGAAAATAGTTTGACTGCTGTCACAGTGAATATTCCACCCACTACATGCACGCAATTAATTTTTTTTCAAATTTATTAGTAAATTTATTTACATTTCAGAAATGGTAACAAAACCAAATCGAACAGAAAATAACTTCATTTTAATTTTAATTTCCCTGTTCGTTTTACCCCTTTCATCAAAATCAGACAACATTTTACACACTTCATGAGGCAATCCGTTCATTTTTCGTTTTAACCAAGAGGTGAGGAAAAAAAAAGTGACGCAGACGGGAAATAAAAATTAAAAAAAGCAAAGAATGTTGGACAAAAACGCAGGCAATCTGCGAGGCTACAGGAGGAGTAGAAGAAAATTATAGGCAAGATGAGGAAGAGAGAGAAAGAAGGAAAAAATGAGAGCAAGTATTTACACAGCAAGTAAATTAATAATGTGCGGCCTCTGCATGGTTTTTCAAGCGATGGTGAGACAGACTATGTAGGTCTGTGGACAGACCGCCATGTTGTGGGCAAGCAGGGGCAGGTAAACACGAGCGACACGCCCCGGGGTACCGCTAGATGACCCCAGTAAAGAACGATAACTCATAGTGTAGAAATATTGCTCATTTCCCTTCTGTCAGCTTCTTCATCGTCTGCTCACAGGGCTAACTGTCTGACCACGTGACGGTCAACGAGAGACCCGCATCTCTTTGGGTCTGTCTACTCGTCTGTTTATTTATTTGTCTCTAGCTTTCTTTTTTTCTATCTGTTTATCTGTTCGTTCGCCTTTTGTTGCCTGTCTATGTGTTTTACTTAAAGATCATTTTAAAGGTCAATGCAAAAAGGACATGGCTGGTCATAGATACAAAAGTTACTAGAACACAACAATCTAGATATTTCTTTGAATCTTCTGTTAGCAGTTAAAGATAGGCTGACTGTCAGAAAAGAGAGGATAACATTAAGCTTTATGTACATTTTGGATTTCTTCTTACTTGGCTAGTTTCAATCTTCAAAGGTCAGAGGGAAAAAGGGTGAAATGAACAGCAAAAAGTCTAAGAAATCACACACATACAGGGGAGGATTTATTGTTTGAAAGGAGGAAAGAAAGAAAGGTAAATAGGTAAATAAAAATAAAGAAAGAAAAAAGGAAAGAAAGAAAATTGTAAAAGTAGGAGAGCACAAGCTTCGTAGGATGGTCTTCTGGTGTAAGGTGTCTGGAAGATACACAAAAAGAAGAGCATTGTTTAGGGAAGTTTGGACACAGCTGTTCGTAGGCACCGTCCTTAGAGCTGTACCACCTTCTCCTTCCGGTCTTAGGTCAGAAGTCTGGCGCTGCTGATGCCCAGGAGAGCGGCCCCCCGTGTCGTTAATTTGGAATTAACGAGAAGAGGAAACGTCGCCACGCGTTGACTAATCAAGGAACTGCCCGGAGACCCCTGATTGGTGGGATTGGTGGACATTCCCCTCCATCCCCATTTCTGTCCCTCGCTTCTGTTTCGTCTCTGCCTTGGTCTGTGAATGCAGGTGCATGACCGTCTGGACGATCGACAAGGATAGATAGCTCGAACGATATATACATAGATAGATACTCAGAGAAAGACACAGGGTAAAGTGATAGAAAAAATAAGAACAAGAAAGCAAAAGGGAAGACGAGGGGTGAAGGAGAGAGAGGGAGGGTGAGAGGGATACTTTTAAAAGATTTAAAGAGAAAAGAGTGACGACACACATCAAAGCCAGCTTTTGGATGTCTCCCTCGCTGGCCCCCATCAGGTTTTGCTTGAAAAATTAATTGACCTCTCTCCTTATGTTGGAATAGTCGTCTTGCCAAAGCTAATCGTTTGTCAATTTTTCTTGCGCGTGAAGAGGAGAGAGTTCCCGAAACTTCAAAATGACCATTTAACGTTCTCCTGGTGCCCCATCAAGTTTTTCTTTAAAAATTAATTTACCTTTTTCTTTTAAGGGGAAGGGGATCTTCTTTGCAAAGCTTCTATTTGGTCGGTCTTTCTTATAAGTCCCAGCAATTCTGAAATAATAAAAAAAGGTTTCTTTGCAACAACTAACAGGTTAATCTCTCTTTTTGTCCATTCCTTGTCCCCAAAGCCCTCGCAGCCCAGAAAACCGAGAAAATGCGCAGAATGTGACATCAGTTTGGTGTAGATGAGAGACAAACATCGCTGTTGATGACTGTGTCTGATGCAAAATTGAGTTCATTTGATCGTTGGCGGAAGGAGCTCAGAAACTGCTCTCTAGACACTCAACAAACCCTTCAAGCCTACTCCCTGTAGCCTTTGGGTTTTAGGACCTTTATTTTTGTTTATTTTCGTTACCTTATATCCATTGTTGACAAAGGATTCTCTTTGTTGATGAAAAAGTACTGAGGTACTGATAATACTTCTAGAATGCCGAGGCCAAAATTACCAAAAACCTAGAGATTTGGATGAATTTTGGTTCAAACCGCCTTCTGTTCATGGATGCGGTGGAAGATGAAAGAAAAATGAATCAGGATGAATGTAGTAGTTGTCCACGACATATAGCAAGTCCACACTACACAGTCTTCTCTTGGAGCGGACAAGAAGGAAACCTCAAACATCTTCTCTGTCAATATCTGTACTCTTTGACATTCTATTTCCGGTTATCTGCCTCAGAAACCATAAAAGACAAAGAGAATGAAGGAGATAAGATGCTTGGCGACATAGTATCCTACAATACTTACTTGCTATTGAACAACATTATTTTGGGTGTATTCTCTTGGCGCCGTTTGGCAACCACATGATCTGGAACTGGCAAATCGCTACTTTTATCATTATCCCAGGGCTGCAAAAATTTTAAAGGTAAAAATTAGATTACACGAATGTAAAACATTCTACATGTGCATTTTATCTCTAGCATCCAAAAGTTAGCTATCCAGAAAAAAAAAATAAATAAAGGAAAAAATGTTCCTTGTCATTGACGTTGATAAATGTGTGAGAAGTTATCATTCTAAAGATCATCAATAATGAATTTAATAACCCAACAAAAATGTGTTAACATCTTACATTCATCAGAATGAAAATCTGAAAAGAACTTAGAATCAAATAATAAATAAAAAATATTGAGACACAAATTGGTTTCCATGGCGATAAGAGATAACCCACTACTCAGAAATTGCAATGTACCTAAAATATTCTCGACGACAGAGGAACAGAAGCCGGTTTGCAGCACTAGACAGGCTCAAAGAGATTTCAGCGAGAAAAAAACGACGACGACTACTGCTGCTACAGCGCAGGGGCTGGCGGCGGTTTTACGACAAGAAAGATAGACACACCCTCGGGGGCGCAGGGGGGCGCAGGGGGCGCTGGGAGACGAGGATCGATGGGAGCGATGCGAGGCAGCAGCTAAAACCCAAACAACAGACATCTCCATCCAATCGCTTACACGCCAGCACACTCCAAAGCATCAGTGCCGGCAGTTGCAAATGCGAAGGCACCATTGGAACCCGGCATGATGCAGCGAAACAAACAGACACGGTCCCGCTCAAGTGCCTTGCCAGACCCACTGCCTGTACTGTGACATGTCGATGATGGGGCTAGAGTCACGAGGAAGGGGTAAGGTTACCTCAGAGGTAGTCGTGAAGCAAGGGTAAGATCACTTCAAGCTTAGTTCTCGAACGGAGACCTCAGGTGACATGCGAACACTACGGAAGTCTCGGGGTTCTTGTGTGCACGGGGTAACGAGAGCTTGCGTGGACGTGTGAATGAATCGAGGAATTGTTTGTACGACCCCAGGGTTACTTCCTTCGCATGGATCTGAAACTGCACGAAGTTTTAAAAACCATTCACAGATGTTTCACAGTGAGAGTCTTGCTGATGTTTGTAAAGCCAAATGTTACTGAATTACAGTTTATTTTTCTTTCTCACACCACAACATTCAAGGTTTAAACCAATATTTGGCGAAAAATGAGGCAGTCGCTAGAGCAGAGGTACAGTCTCAATACTGTTGTGTGTGCAAAAATATCCGTCCAATAATGAGAAATGTTACAAACGTGATTAAGGAATAACCAATGTTAAACTAACAGAATACAAGCGGGAAACGAACCTCTTCACTTTCAATCTGGTCTGACAAGAACATTCAGTCATCTCGTAACTGCCGCATGATTTCCACACTCACTCAACCCGATGGAGGTCTTTGAAGATATAATGTAGAAAGATCATCTATTGTCTTCATACTACAGGTAAGGTCAGGTAAGACAGACATCAAAGGATTCTCTCCTCGCCGCAGACTCCCAGCTCCCCTTGCCCTCGAAAAATAATGAAGTCTGCCAGACAACTATCATGTGGTCTCCTTGGTCTCCTTGCTTCTGCCCTGGCGGGGATCGGGTTGCAAATAAAATGAAAATAGGAACAAGAAACGATGTTAATAAAAACAGAAGCAGTCTTAGTCTCTCCGTCTCCCATCATCTCCTCTTGCTGACTGCAATGTGAGATGGAGTCATTTTGATAAAAGTGCCTGGCAGTAGCTCGTCTTTTACTAGTACTACTTCCGGCATAAAATGCAGGACTAATACTATATTTAGCTCTGTTTTCAGCGGTAGAACCATCCCATGTCTCTTTCTGTGTCCTAGAGAAAGGTTAATTGTATCAGCTAATTAGGGATACGAACAGGAGAGGAAAATCAATTTTTGTAGAGACTAACACGGGAAGGAGAAGGAGAAGAGGAAAATCGATGGAAAATTCTGCTCCTGTTACGATCAGACGACTTACTAGGAATCTGGAGACAGAAGCTTAAATAAGGTTGCTTCATGGGAGAGGGCGCATTTAAAATATTAAGAATTACAATTTTAATTAGAAATTTTGCTGCATTGTACTGAGAGATGCTTGGAAGATTTGTACTTTTCAATGAAATGTGGGTTACACATACACACATATACACACGATACATACATATACATACGTATAAATCCACACACAACGAAATAAATGCTGCAAGTGTCACGTGTCATTATTTATAAAGCTCTAGAGGTGTCTTAAAGAAGGAAACATTCCTATAAAGCTTGAGCTGGAGGTGATAAAATATCGAGGAAAAGCCTGCCAATTTTCATAAAATAAAGTTAAAACTTGATTGGAAGGTGGGAGCTGAGGGAGTAAGGGCAAACACACCATGAACCAACCAGAAGATAGGGAGAGCGGGGGAAACAACAAGGGAGAAGGAAGTTTGTAAGCATCTTCTGCAAAAGTAACAAGTTGTACAGAACAACAAGCAGGCGGGCACAGCAGGTAGCATGTGGGCGTTGGGAGGAAGGCCGAGCTTGTCGACAAAGGATCCATCGGGACCCTGGCATCACTCGCAGATGACATCTACAGACGCTACATCAGCAGCCGGGGGAAGTCCTCCTCCGACAGGTCACCCTGCGTGGTCCAGGTCAGGACACGCATTCCCACAAGTGAAATCAGCTGCTGGAGAAAGTCAAAAGCAATTGACGAGAAGAAAACCCATTTTCGAAAGCGAGGATGCAATAAAATATAATAATTGTGTGGGGGGAGGTAGGGACAGAGGGGAGTCACTCACAGATTCCCAAGAATATTGTGTCCATCACACAGAGCCGGCCATGCGTCCGGACAGGTCATCGACAGGGTGTGGACTTCTGCGGGATCATTTTTGTATTTTTGGATGGGTTTATATTTTTACCGATTTTGTATCGTCCGTGTCCACATGCTGAACATTTATAATAGAGTTTCCCAAGAAACTTTATTTCGTGGACATCGTTCATCGCTTTCATCTTCTTTTCTTGGCTGTAAGGAAGAACAAGTTCAAATATAACGTGGGTCCACGACTAAAAACTGTATTTATAATTCTATCTTTGATTTTATTTCTTTCCCTGATGTTGGGACTCATTTATTCTTTATCAGTATATTTCGTTGTAATTTTTTTAATCTTTATACTTTATGCGAAATGCTCGAAAAGATGTTTACTAGGCAAGACTTGACAAGAACTGCGCAGTACTAAACAAAAAAAAAAATAATAAAACAATGCTTTATATTATGTTCTGTATGTATTTAGACCCCAATTTTAGGGGTGAAAAGCTGTAGGTAACATTTCATGAAACTTAAAGAAAACCCAATTCATTCTTCCTGCTTAGACATAAGAAAACTGAAAGGAAAGTATCTTTTGTTTGTGTTTTCAAGCGACACAAACCTCTAGCAGACTTCACATCGACTGTGTGGCAGTCTTCAGTCGCAAATATGATAAACAATATCATCAAGAAATTACTCAAATAAACAAGTATTTAGTTCTGAGCCTGTTCACTCTGTTGAAAGTTGACAAGTAAAATTATTTTCACTTCTCTATGCTGCAGTCACATGACCATCTAAGATTATTTAACAGCTGGCACATATCAGGCATTTAAGCACCATTAAAATCATGAAGTAGGATACAGAATTTTCAGACAACAACAACAACAACAACAACAACAAAAACAAAAAATAATAAAGAAGCAATACATAACCCTCAGCTGCCTCGATGGTAGGTAGGGTTCAACAGAAATGTTAAAGTTAACATAAGAACCAGATATTCCCCTAAATAGCACACAGAGGCTCGATTTTTAAAATGCAATCAGGAAGAAGTAGTTTAGGAGGCAGGAGGACATCGACACTTCCTAAATGTCAGATGTTCGAGAACTTACTAGAGACCCGCTACATTACAAAAGAAATATTAAAGTAAGCCCCAAATCCGGCGACAAAGATCAGGTAAAGTGTTATTATAATTAAAAAAACTACTTTTATTTTCGCACAGACTAGGAAGGGCCAGACTAAGCATCGGTTTCAGCATTACAGTTTTAATCAGCCATAGTCAGCTCCACAAATTAAGACCGTCTGCTGACTCGTGAGATATAATGACAGACTGGAAGAAAAAAGGATGAAAGAAATCAGTATAAGAAACTATAAAAATGGAGTTAGAATCTAAGGTAAAATGGATTCAAGTATAAAGTAGAAAGGCAGCATAATAAGTTTGCTGGAAAAGAAAAAAGAGAAATAAAAAAAATAAAACAAACATGTAAAAAAAGCAATCAATAAATGAAAAATATTAGAGATATTTACGACAAAAATAATGATATAAAAAGAAAAAAAAACCCAAAGAAAAAAATTAAGAAATTAAAATAAATTGACTTATAATTATAAGTATAGAAATTAATTAATAAACAAAAACAAAGAAAGAGAAATAAAAATGCAAAGAAAAACAGGAAAAAGAAGTAAATGCAGAAAACAAGTAATGGGGAAAAATGTATGGAGGAAAGAGGAAAGTTCGCTGCCGACTACCTCCCCTACTACACTACTCCCCCTACCACCACTACACCACTCCCCCTACCACCACTACACTACTCCCCCTTCTACACTACT